>JASSUY010037093.1:34448-70594 GCA_032466535.1 Forpus xanthops | reverse complement strand
TCTCCTTCCCATTTCCCCGGGACTGGGGAAGAAAGAGGGGGGGGGTGCACAGAACTGTTTGAGGGGCCTCAAACTACGACACATTTATTGCCCTACCAGAGTTCTGCTGCATAACCTACAGTGGGAGACATTTTCCGGCGCAGATTTTTTCTAACTCTGTTCAGTGTATGTTGCATCAAGTTCATGCTTAAAAGCATTACCTAGTTGTGGGCAGTCTGGTGCCCCAGAAAGTTTACATCAATAGGATGCAAGGGACCTGTGTAGTCACAGTCTGGGTGCCATAACCTGTTCACATAGTGCTGGGCCCTCCTTAGGTAATATTAGTTCTTTTAACTTAGGCCTTCTGGTTAAAATGGCCTGACACCAAATAAATGACTCTTCCAAAAACACATACAGACTAATGTATGTTTCCTCATGAATTCTGGCACTGAAGCTCTCTTCAGGGGTGTGCCTTTAAAGCAAAAAGTGAAGCAGCTCTCTGGAATAGATTGCTAATAGCCTTTCAAGCCCTTCTGCCCTTCAGCTACCAACACAAAATTGTGGATGGTGTTTGGAATGACAGGACAAAAGCTTTCTGTGGCCCAGTCAGACAGATGCAAATTTTGAAGTTTCTGAGTATACTTTTTAAAATACCTATTTTCTGTGAATGAGGGGTAATTCATTTAGGAAGGCTGACAGACAGTTGGCTGCTCTGTACAGTATTTTCCACTGTAAAAATAAACTGCAGATGTTTGACACAGATATGTCAGGATACTTAACTTTGGGTTAGGATTTGCAGATGTCGCGTTTAGTGCAAGCTTAATCTCTGTCTTAGGGGAAGGAGGGAAGAGGTACACAGCACCAAATGCTGAGAAGCGTGTCCTGTATGTGACTCATGCATCCTGACCGGTGGGTACTCTGTCCTTTTGGAGGTTAAAAAAAATAAATGCTGTCATCAGGAGTGAACTGTTGCTGTGATGCAGCTTTGACAGCCCTCTTTTATTACTGGTAGCCAAAGAAGTCCAACTGCCAGATGATTTTCTTCATCTTGTAGAAATGTCCCTGTAAGAGGAGAGTCTTGTATAGTATTTTGCTGTCTTCACAGAGCATTATTTGTTCCATCAGAACAGCAGCCAGGAAGTAGAGGTAAGTTTGGGCACACAAAATCAAGTTCTTTGCTTACTGATTGAGCTTCCCAAAGAGGATTTTTTTATGACAATGTTTCACCACTCTCGACTGTTTTAAATGCTTTTTAAAAGAATGGTGCAGGGATTTGTGTGCTGTTTTGATTTGTCTTCAAAGCAATAGCAGTAATGCTGCCAGTTTTGAACTTTGCAAGTCTTGAGAAATGGATGAGGTTGGGTAGATTATCTAAACACAACGCTTAGAGCTGTGTTTCATTGGATCCACTTAATGGCAGACATTCACATGAGAGAGCAATCTGTTCATTTTCGTAGTGTAGTAACTGATTACATTTTCTCTTGGCTGTGGTTCAGCTAAAGTTGCATTGTCCTGTGCGTTGTTTCCTGTCTCAGCTGCTAAGTCATTACTTTGGAAACAACTCTCTTGTTTGGTTTTTGGGTTTTTGGAGGGGGGATTGGTTTGGGTTCTTTGTTTGTTTTTTCTCTTCAGGCGGTACATGAGGGGAAGAAATAAGCAATGATGATTTTTACATGTTATTACTAATTCCAGGGTTTTTTTACAGTTTTAGGATTCAGTTCCAAGATCTTCTTCCTTTTTCCCCACTTCTTCCAGCCTGGCTTTATCATAATATTTTGTAGGAATTTGTCATTATGCATAATGAGCACAGCCGGACAAATAACATGCGGTTTGTTTTGTAAGTTGCAGGAGTTCGCTGAACCCTCAGAAAGTGTGGATATTGGCCCTTAGACCAAGCACAAATTTGAATATGTAACATTTTAAGAAGTTTAAATAAAATGTGATTGGTTGATAGCCCAGTAATTTACATCTCTTGTGGTTTACTTGTCCAGGGAGACAACAGCAGCTGGAAGCTGAGAACCAGTATGTGGAGGCTGATCAAGATCTTCACAAATGGACAGAACGTTCCGTGCAGCCACCCACAGAAAGACCTGGGGAGAGGCGAATGGCAGAAATGAAGAGGCTGTATGGTGCTGAAGCTGAAAAAATCCAGGCAATGGAGGCTGCCATGCAGCTTACCTTTGATAGAAGCTGTGACAAAAAGCAGCCCAAATACTGGCCTATTATTCCCCTTAAGCTGTGAGTACCTGATCTGTGCTGTGGCCTGGCACAGGTCTGTATGGATGGCTGCCTCTGTCAGGTTGTGCTGCTGAAAGAAACAAGTGCAAATTTTGGGTTTGGGGCAGAGACCAGCAAGGGCAGCATCTTTCTTGCCTGTCAGTGATGGTTACAGTGCATTCTACCTACATATAGTTGTTAAGTAGTGAAATAGCTATTGTCAAGCTGTCAGTAGGAGGGACAGTAACATAAACCTGTCCAAAGTCATAGTTTCACTTGATACCTGCCTACCTTGAGCATGCTTGCAAGAAAAATAACAATGTCTATAGTCAGTGAACCGTGCAAATTTAAAACAGGTAAAGAAAAACGACTGTACAAATTGTCTGCTTTTACCATTTAGGAAATGAGCAATCCCATTTTTCAGTCTCACTTAACAAAGTAGCATTTGGATCCTGTTTAACACAGCACAGCCTGAAGTGTTATGTCTGCTGATCTTGGAGGGTTTTTTTGAGAATCAGGAGTCCGCTGGCCAAGATACAATATATTGCATTACTGTAGTCCAGCCATTTGAATTCTTTTTCAAAGGTTTATAACAAAAGCAGGAAATTTTTGTTCCAGATTGATACTTGTCTGGCAGGAGTTCAACTCTAAAGAAATATTATATCAAAAAATGCTTTAATGAAGGGGGTGGGGAGAGGGGGTGTGAAGCCTGATGTGGTCCTATCTGTCAGAGATCTGTTTAGCAGAAGAGAAACTTAAGAGGACAAAGTGCTCTTGAGGGCAGTGCCTACAGTGAATTTTGCTATTCTAATAAAAACCATGTAGTTGGGTTAAAGCTTTAAAGAAGACATATTAATATGATAGATAAGAGTACATCTGTTTGCTGTTTACGGAGGTGTGGAAGCTGAGGGCTATGTTTATTGTAGGTGCAGCTTTCGCATGCTCACCCACATTTTACATGCACAAAGCTTAAACATAGGCAAGTTAGTTGTGAACAGTGTGTGTACTCATCTGTCTGTACAGGCTGTTTGGCTCCACTTATATTACTCTCTATTTTTGTTCAGTTGTGCTTGCCTCACTAATAGCTGACTAGGTGAAGTGAGGCGCATAAGTGGTCTATGTGAGAGAGGCAGAACTGGCCCTTCAGAGCTGGTGACTCCCTTATAAAATAGTACCCTGGATGCTTCCAAGGACATTCTGTGAAGTACTGCTACTACGTATTGTTGTGTGTTGAAGGGGTGTAATCTGTATTAAGCAGAATTTCTATGCCAGGACAAAGGAGCCTTATGCTGTTCTACCTGTGACAAAGATTCATGTATCTTTTCGGCAGTAGAGGCAGATCACAACTTAAATTCTAACTTCAGTTCATGCCCACTATGTCTGGTGTATCTCTGTGGCATGTGTAGCTTGTAGTACACACCAGCAGTTGCTGTGCCCTCTGCAGCAGACAGCTGTGCAAAGTAAGTCTGTAGTGCAGTTTGTAGTATCTTTGGCTTTACTATTAGTTACTATGTTTTTTCAAAGCAGCATTTTAGTTTTGTTTCTACCTCCTTCACTTCAGGTGTGATAAAATGAAGTTAAATTGAACACTGAAATTAAAAGCCCCAGTCTCCAAGGCTTACTGCTGGTGGGATTAATCTGAAAAGCTTGTGTGACACGGGAGGGGGGAAGGGGTTATGAACAGTCCTGCATTTGTCTTCACTCTTGTTTTTGGCAGGTTTTGTCAGAAATTAAGTGTTTTGTATGGGCTTTTATTTGGTCAACAAATAAATTTGCTTTGTAACACCTTATAATTGAATTTTATTTTTTATAAAGAAACTTCCATACTTCAGCTCTCCAGTTCTCAGATGCTAAAGCTTTCTTTTAGCTGCTGTATAGAGCAAGGACAGTTTTAACACACCAATAAGCTTGAAGAGTGTTGACAAGACTTTCACAGGAATGCCAATCAATACCACACACACGTAGTTTAGTACAGAATGAATGGGAAGGCTGTTGCATCTTCTGGGGGAAAATCCCATCCCAGATTAACATGCATACATCTCTCTGTTCCTGTTTGAAACATTTCCAGTGTGATGATGGTGTCTTCCCTGTGCAGTCAAGTACCAAAGAAAGAAAAGATGGGTAGGACTAGGCTATCCTTACTTTTCAGCACAATTCCTTGTTCTTCCTGTGGTCGTTTCTTCATCCTGCTGGTTCGGCTAGCAGAAGCAGAAATTCTGGTCTCCAAAAGTATTTGTACAGACTTCATCTGAGACAGACATTGAATTCTTTTCCTACTTCATATAAAGCACAAGAAATATCTTTGCCTTTGATTCTTTTAATCTTTCTAGGAGTGTTTAAGATGCTTCATGAGGTTGGAAGTAGAGAGAACCGGGTTAAGTGTTCCTTAGGAACTATGTGCTGTGGCCTGCAAGAGAGGAACACACCACTTCACTTTTTTAGTTGCTAGTAGATAATCTCTGTTCTGCTCTATTTTGCTGTTGATTTGATGGAATTTAGGGGTTTTGTGTTGCAGTTCTTTTTCTTCATCTCCTGTGTCATTTTATGTTTCTAAGAAATATCTCACATAAAAACGTGATCATGGAAGCAATGCAACTGCAACTCAAAAATACTTGTTCAGTCAGAATGTCTGTAACATTCACCTTTCTTGCACATATGTATTATGCTGCAATTCCCAATCATGGGACCATGTGTGCTTTATTTTCCCCCAAATGCAATGTTATGTCAGCTTCTTGACTAGAGCACAGCTGTGATGCTGCAGACTTCATTCTTGTCCAGAATATTGCACCTTTGCTTTCAGTTCCACCAACTGCTTCTACAGTTCTGCCCAGAGGGATTTCTTGCTGGTGGTGGTTTCTCATGAGCTTTTCCCAGCTCCAGTAGAAGAAATTACACCCGTAATTTGCAAGTACAAGTTGTCATACAAAGAATTAGTCTTAATTTCAGAAACTGGTTTCCTCATTTGGTGCATGCAAATACACAAATCAGACTCATCTTTAGAAGAGGAGTTTGTGACTGCTTGAAGATGCTTTGAATATTGGAGCAAAATGGTAATAGATCTTTTCTACTGAAAGCATTCTTAAACTAAAAAAAAAAAAAAAACACACAAACAAACAAAAACTTTCAGAACTGGCACGATATAAATTTAACATTAAAATGAAGCAATGACCTTTGTGTTTCCTACCAAAAGAAAATCTGCTTACTCTTCTGCTTTGGCAGCATTGTCAAGAACACCCATCCTTTTAGAATTGCTTCCCCATGAAGCCTGACAGTTTAGTCTGCCTGTGCATACAGGCAAACTGAGAATAAATTAAACAATTTTTGATGAGCATAATTTTTTTTCTTGAGCCTTACTGGTAAGTGTTCATCCTTTTTTATGATAGTCTTGTATAATGGATATCTGCAAACATCTCGTGCTTAGAAGAAGCTTTAATACAATGCAACCTAAATTTCTTAACAGCCTTTGTGAAGGAAAAACACATTGATAATCCAGATGGATTTGTCCACTTGCATCTTTTTCTCTTTACAAAAGCTTCTCATTCATTATATTAAATACATTTCAAATACTGGCATCTTCATCTCTTGTTGCATTAGTAAGAGTCCAGCTTCATGAATAGAAATTGAGAAAGCAAGAAACTTTGTGATTCAGCTGCTTAAATTTGGACTTTTAAGTATGATTTTTGGTATGCAAGTCTGAATATTTTGGCTGAAAGAATTATGGAGGGACCAAGATTATTGCCCAAAATGTGAAATACAGTCTGTCAAAACAAAACATCCAGAACCCTGTTTTCCTTGTGGTTTCTTAAAAGTGTAAGTTACTGGGGAATTTGCTAGTTGATAAATAATACATTCATGTTGTGACAAAATTCTGGGTTTATGCTTCATCAACCACCTACCCCGTCTAACCTGCCCTGTTGTCTCCTGTGATCCTGCCAAAGGAATGATTTTCTTACAGACTTTCTCCTGGGTAGAAAAGCAGCCTGTATGGGAGTCTTAGCTGCTCCTGAAGGTCGATTATGGACAGAGTGTGTTCAGGGTTTTACATCCCTTCATCTGTTCTTACATAGCTGAAATTCCTGAGCTAGTACTCAGAGACATGTGCAGTGAAGCTGTGGGTGATAGACCATGACTTTGCTGCCCGGGTATTCTCTTGGCAACCTAGTTATCGTAGCAAAAGAATTGCTTGAACTCAGTCCATTCTTTGAAGTATGTGAGCACACAGGCATCAGCCTCAAGTATGAATTTTGGCCTTGCAGGAACAGCGTGGAAATCTTGCTTGGCCAAAAGTGGAGAAAGGCTTGCTCATCTTTGACGCTTTCTGTGTGTAATCAAGATTCTCTGTGCATGGACTCTACTAATTACACAGTCATGGAAGGATTTTTTTCCCTTTTAATCACGAATCATTTTCTCCTAAGAAAGCAAGAAAAACAGAGTAAGTGAGAATATACATAGTTTTTGAAAAGAAAATACTTTTCAGCCTAATGAGGCCATTACAACTGCTGATTCTCAAAACTACATTGAAATCTTTTGCCTACAAAGCCTTTTTGAAAAGCTAAAATGCATAAAATTGCTATCCCCACTGCTCTTGTTTACAGCCATCCCAAAGAAATAACCTTTGTGGAGAGGAAGGGATGAGAAAAGTAGAAAGGATTGGTAGGGATCATCTCTAAATAGAGTTCAAAGTGGTCCTCCCTAATTTTCAGACTTTGTTTTAAATAAAAGTATCAATTTATACCAAAATCTGGGTTCAGTAAAGGTGTGAGGCAAAAGCCTATCAGAGGCTATTAAAAACTAAGTTGCATTACAGAAGGCTGCTTTATTCATGGAATTTTCTTACACTGTCCTCTAGGCAGCTGCAATTGCCATTGTGATTGCATAGGAAGCTAACTAGACTGCTGATATCTTTATAGGGATCTTTTGAATCTTTCCACATGCTTATACTGAAGATGAAGATTGAAAGATCTCAGTCCAGAAGTTCAGCTTTCAGCTATCCCATGCATCCTTTTTCCTAGGTGCAGAAATCACCTCTGTGGCTCACTCCACCAAAGTTTCCTGCCACCAAGGTCTGTCAGCAGCTCTTAACTGTGTGATCAGTCCATTGCTGTACGTCAAAAGAAGTCAAGCTGGAAAAGCCCTACTGCTAAGCTGTTTAATGTAACTTGTGAAAAGGATTAAAGGAAGCACTCACTTGTGCAATCAGATGAGCAGGTCTGAAGGTGGCAGACTCCACAGGCATAAGCGTTCATAAGGCAATGTTGCTGCTGCTATAAAAAAAACTTACAAGCACATTTTTTTAGTGCTCAGAGCCTTTGAGTATTTTTCCTGCTTTGGTCTAAAACGTTTGCATTTGCATTTCTTTCCTCAGGCCTGTTAACCAGCTTCTCTAATACAAAACATAGAAAAGCAAATGTTTATTTTTCTTGCTGACCACAGAAGGTAACACTCATTTTGGGCAAACCCGTGGGTGGGTTTATGCCAAGATTTCTAAGGTTTTTATTTTTCATTGCTACTTTCTATATTAAAGTGTCTTGAGTTTGCAGATTTGCAGATGCTGTGCCAAGGAGCATATTTGCACAATTCAGGTTCATACCCTTTGCTTCGGCATGAGCCATAGCAGGAATCAGAGGCCCATGATTCAGTTAGCCCTTTTGGTCTAGACATGTACAAGTATCCACTAGAAAAAGTCTGTTCCCTGTATTTTATTAATTTTGATTCTGACATGCTAAATCTTATTCCATCCTTTGCACTGGATAGGAACACTCTTGGATCATCATGTCTAGTTTCTGCTACCTCCGGCAACCACATTGTCTAATACATTCCAGAAACTAATTAAACTCCACTTTAAAACAAATTCCATTTCCTGTCACCCCCACTTCTGCTAGTTAAGACTGCATGTCCCACCTCTCTTTTGCACAGCATAATAAAATATCGAGACTCCCACAAGTTTTAAGTTGTCCTTTGTCAGAAAGCTCAAAAAATCTAAATGCAGGAACAGATTATGTATCTTGGTCTTTTCTGTATTAATTACAGTACTGTAATATCCTCTCCCTGGACAGAAGGAAAGGAATTACTGTTGTGACAGAAGCACATGCTTGAAGTATGTTTTTACTTAAGAAATAGTTCATCAAAGGCACACTTCTGGTCTGCAGCCTATTCCATGAAAAGTTTGGGTAGTAGCCAAAGGCTCCTATTCCACTATCTTCCTTTTATGCAAAGTGATGAGTTTGAAGCTAAAACTTCAGCCACTTTATGCTGCAGTGCATTCAAAACACAAAAGTTTGATGAGTTGCTTCAAACCAAATAATCCTTACATGATTGCAGAATATAAATCTGAGATGGACTATAAATCAAAAGCAATTAAAAAAATAATAGGCATTACATATTATGGCATTTCCAGTATTGCCAGATCATTCTCTGCTAAAGACAAGAAATATTTGTTATACTGAGTCTTTCTGAGCATAACATGATGTTTCCATTGTACCAGAGAGCTGTGTCTCAGCAATGCTGTAGCTGGTTTATGGTCCTGTTTTGGTGTCACCACCCTGGGTGTTCCAGAGCATGCAGAGAGTCCTTCCTTGGCACCTCCTCTGAGAAGCCCTGTGGCTGAGCAGCACTCACGGTAGCTGTTTTTATCATTATATACCAGTTCTGTGGTCTTCATTGTGTTACCTTTTTTGTTTTTTTGCTAGCCATTGAACTCAACATGCAAACTGTACTGCCCGTCTGAGGCCTGCTCTTGCTCTGAAAGCCACAAGGCTGAGTGTGTGACATGACTGGGTGCCATGGCAGCAGGCTGTGATATCAGAAATGCCAGATGATTAGATAATTTCAGGGGCATGCCAGAAAGAACAGCTGCGTTGTGCTACAGAAAGCCCTTACTCCAGAGCTGCTCTCTACCAGCAAAGAAAATAGAGAAAATGAGTGACAAATAACTGCTCGGTGCTCCCTCTTTTGCTTGCTCCATTGAAGTGATCCCTCTTCAGGTCATCTACAGCTACAGTGTCAGAGCATAAACATTTATCTCCAGAGTGCAAAAGTGCTTCTACAAAGAACTTCTAAGGAGATTAGTTACTTGCCCTTCATAAGTGTGCTTTACTCTGCAGGCCTGCTCTAAAAATGTTCCATACTTTCCCTGTCAACAGCAGTTAAATTTTGCTTGGAAGGAGAAAAAAAAGCCGCCTTACTGTAGTCACTTCCCTTCAATAGCTATTTTAGTCTCATAGTGTTATTTGCATTATTCAAGTCTAGCAAAATGGAATCTGTTTCTACAGCATGGCTATGGCTAGAGCTTTTTTTGTGGTAAATCCATTGATTATAATTAACTGCACTAGTGGTTTGTGTTACATTGTGGAAACTATCATGCCAGGCATAGCCTGCAAGTGCAATAGAACCCTGTCAACATGACAGAATTGTTCACTTCAGTCCAAGAAGATACCACATCCTACTGAAATAAAACATAATAATAGTTTATATTGTTGAAACTTTCCAATGCCCTATTAAAAAACAGTATTTGAACAATTTTGGTTTGCTAGTTTAACTTCCTCCATGCCAAGTTTTTGATGCATGAAATGAGGTAAAACCACAACAATGAGAGAAAACATACAGCTGAATCTCAAGTACAATGCAGATTTATTCTTTTTTTCTAGTAGGGTGGCAAAAATTAGAATAATAATAGAGTAGGAAAAGTTAAAACTGTTGGTTTTTCCAATTTTTCAGTATTTTTTTAATTTCCTGGTTTCCAGAAATAAAGGGGGGGGGGGGTTATACTTCTTAGCTGAGCAACCTTTAAAATGATGAACGGCTTAGTAGCCTCAATTTGGAGGGCTTGAAATAACATCTGAATGCATTCTGAATGAAGGAAAACTGCCTACACTGCCTTTCCCACTGCTGCTATCCCCACAAAGCTACCTGGATTTTAATGGATGTGCACTGTTACACATTTTCCTGGCAATGTCCACTATAGTTTGCGTCTCCAAGGATCCAGCTGAGTTTTCAGGGTCTCTCTTGCCTCAGTAATTTTCAGTCCACCTGTGCTCTCTTCTTGCTCCCTCATCTTTTTCACAAAGGCTCCTATCTAGCTTGCATCCCTCCACCCCACACACTCTTCTGCAGCCTGATGCTGCTGTCATCTCTCAGCTCCTACACTCTTGTCCCCCTCCCACATGTAAGACGCAAAATGTTGCCTGGATGCACTCAGTAACCAGCAGGACTTATCTAGATGACCAGAAAAAGGGTCATTGCCTCTAGCACTGTAAGTGCTGAAAGCAGAAAGTGATGAGATGCTTCCCACAGCATTGTCTGTGACCTGACAGTGGCTGAGGGGAGATCATTCTCTCCTCTTTTCCTAATTAAACCACAAAGCTTCTTCACTGCTGTGCAAGTGGTGGGAAGGTATTACTGCCAGTTCTTCTCTCCCCGCTTTGAGTAGACTCCAATCACTCAGAGTAAATATCCCCACTTCTCTTAACAACTGACCAAAGCCTTTCTAAAGTAGCAGCCTTTCTAAAGTTGCAATGCAGTGAAACCACCATGATCCTTTTGAGCACCAGGGGAAGCTTTTGTAAGACTTTCTCCTAGAGGGAGAAACAATTACTGGATACAGAGCCTGGGCTTTACAATCCATCTGTTTAATTTATAGTGTGTCTCAACAGTACATCTCTGTCAACTCCATCTCTCCAACAGCAAGGCGTAGCTGTGATTTAGGAGCTTGGCCATTTGAAAGACCAACCAGGCAACCGTGATCTATTGCCACCCAGCGCATGAGGATGTTGCTAAGGCAGTTTCTCAATTTAAGAATGGTTTTATCTCTTTTTCTCTCCTTTCAGCCCTCTTTGCCAGCTGGCATCCCGTTTTCTACTTTTCCAGTGGGCACTGCTTCAGCTCAATGTGAATCTTTGGAGGGGGAGCAGTAGGCTATTTAGAGCTTAAAACACATAGAGATTTACTGGCTGGAACCCCAGAGAGCAACCGACCAAAAGGCCAGATCATCTCCAAAACATTACTGTTAAAAGAACCTGATGTGCATGTTAAGTAAATATCAAATATGCAAAACCCCAGTACATGTAGCATGCAGACAATAACACAAGGTAATAGGCCCTGTCTCCAAATAAATAATAGCACTCTCATAACCACAGGCAGTTCCAATATTTTATGTTCACTTTCAATGTCCTTTGAAGGGTTCATATCTATATTAAAACTCCCACAGACTCCACCAGGACTAGGATTTAGTGTTAAACCCTGGCTAAAAAGAGGGGAAGAAATTTCTCTTGCACACAAACAGGCAAAAACTCTAGAATAAGTGCAATCCAGGAAGAAATTATATAAAGGCATTGATAATTTGATTTGCATATAAAATAATAACTGAAGCTAAGTTAGCCCATATACACAGAAACCCTGGGTTTTCAGGATTGGCTACTCATTATTCTCTTGTCATACAAAGCAATTTAGTCTGCAGCTGCATTTCTCCCTTACAAATCCAATTCAATCAAGAGAAACATCGTTAGCAAACCCACTGATTTATCCACCAGTAAAGTGCTGATACAGGCTTCTATTCCTGCTGCTAATAAATTCTGTATGTAGCAATGTTCTCTCTAGGGATCTCCCATTATACTAATGGCTACAGGTTTCTAACTTTACCACTGGAATTTTGAATAGAATAGTAGGGTCCAAAACCTGTGGAAGTCTTAGGGAAGGAAGGACACAAGCCCAGAACACGCACCCAGTTGCTACAGAGATGTGGCTACATGTCACTGCAGGTGGAGCAGCGCCTGGTACCTTCACAAGACCTTTTTTGGGGGGGTTTGGTTGGGTTGTTGTTTGTTTTTTGTTTTTTTGGTTTTTTGTTTTTTTTTTATTCTCTAAAATGTGACCGTTGTCTCCTGTTTTGCTCATCACATTCCCTGATTCCTTCAGTGGGCTTGCTTCCAGTGCCTTGCCTCCCTCTCTATAGCTTTCCCTTTTCTGCCTTGATTTGTTGCCTTGATTACCAGCCTGATGGGCTCATATACCTTTGCTCTGGCCTGTCTTCTCCTGAAGACATGCAGCAGCTCTGAAAACCCTTGCCAGGTGCTGTCTCCTGTTCCTTCTGCCCATCAACTGTCACCAGGGCTCTGGGCACTCAGCTCATCACAGCATCATCTCCTTGCTGCTTTCACATGCATGAGCCCTAACACGCTATTTCAAGGCATGGGCACACATTTCAGCATCCTTTTCAAGATGGGCTCCAAAAGGGAAAGCCCAAGGAGTGTTAGAAGCATTATTGTCTTTTGGGAATAATATCCCAAACTTCAGGTTCCATAGCTTCTTTAACAGTCCTAGATCATTTTTATCTGCCAGGTTCATGTAATGCTGGGTTTGCCTGTGGCCTTTTCATCTTTTAAACTCAAAGAAGTTACTTCCGTGGAATATTGGAAGCCAGAAATAATGTTCTAGGCTATCTGGCAGCTAAGAAACACTTGAATTTAAAAGAAAAAAAAATACAAAATGTAAGAATCCTAATCCACCTATGACAGTAGCCCATGTTTAATATGGCTTTAATAATAAGTTTTATTACATTCCTCTCTGAGGACTGTATTATTTTTCTACTTGCTGGACATGATATCCAAGATAACAAAAATCAGATTAAAAGAGTCTTAAAAAAAAATTTAAAAAAAAGATTTGCAAAAATTCAGCATCTGGACTGAAAATAGTTGGAAAATATTGATGTTTAGAATAGCTGCCTGGATTTTTTAAAGAAAGAAAGAGCACCATTTTTGTTAGTCTAGGGAATGAGATGTTGAACTAGTCTTCTGAACCCATGATTCAATATCAAATGCCATCTCATAGTTATTTGCCGATTTCCTCAGTTGAATTCATCCTGGTTTGGCTTTCCTGGAGGGCTCTCACTCATCTGACCAAAGTGGCTCATGCTTTTTCATTTCCAAATGTTGTATTTCTGGCAGGTCTAGTGCATTTGGCTTTCAGTGAAGTCAGAAGGAGGTGAAGTGTTTCCATGACGCCAGCAGATCTGAAGCTACATCTTCCTTCCAAAGCCACACGTCACAGAGCTGATGAAGGATGTCATTGCCCCTTAATCCCATTTCCATTACCTGCCAGTGAAGAACCCGCCACCATAGCTCCCACAGCCCAGGACACACACCTTCCACAGCCTGTTTGAACTATGCTGCTGCACTGTTATGCATGCAAAGCCAGCAAGTTACACCACTGCTGAGTTACTGAGTCATTCACATCTTTTCTCCAACACATCACATTTTTGCCACAAACCACAACTCTTGAGTATAACCATTTGCTAGAACTGGACTGTGCAAAGTGTGAAGAGCAGTACAGAAGCAATAAAACACAGTGTGTACAGGGAGAGAAAAACCAACACACACCCCAAAGCAGCATTTTGGAATGTATATTAGTATAATACTAAAGCATTACAAGATCATTTAGCTCGGCTTTATGATACAGTTTAAGTCCTAGGCACCATTCATGTTTACAGAGCTGAATTAAAACCTAATTTAGTTTAACCCTAAATCCTAGTTCTGCTGGAGCCTGTGGGAGTTTTATTATGCTACAGATAAGTTATGGGCTGGTGCCTATTGACAGAAGTGAAAAAAACGAGAAGTAAAATGAAATCAGCTGGCTGTTACTCAGCCTTCACTGCCCAACTGGATCAAGAAGAGTGTTAAAATGACTCCTGCAATTTTCCTTTCCAGCCTTTAGAATGTGATTTTCAGTTAAAAAAAAAAAAAAAAGAAGAGGGAGGGGGCACCTGAGAATGTTTTTAAATGCTCTCTGTGGCTGCCATCGAAAGAGTTCGCTACTTTGGAAAAAGAGAGAGCAAGCCTTGTCTCCAAATGCACTTTTGCCAGGAATTCTGTCCTGATTAGGCTGCCTTGGAGCATTTTCTTGGGTGGGTGCCATACTGAAGTTATTGGATGGCAGCCATGTGTTCAACACTCTTAAAATAAAGCCTATTCCCTTAATTTGCAACTCAACATAAAACTCAGGTTAAGTCCATTGATATCACTGGAGGGTGGGACTAACATACATATGTATGCAATTATTTTCAGGATATTGCAATGAGTACATATATATTCCCACAGAAGTTGCTCTGAAGTTAAACACTAATGTTCCTTGGGTATGCATTTTGCTTCTGTCTGGTTTCTTCATTTGCAAATTATTCCACATTAAGATCTCCCCACCAGTACTAACGAAAATGCTGGATAATCCATACATTTGAGTAAGCTCCTCCTAAAGACACTCAGCTGGCCTCTTCAGCCCACATGATCCTAACCCACAACAGGAACTTAGCAAAGCATTTCAGTTAATGTTTATAGCCAGGTCTGCTAGACTGAGCCCATCACCTCTGACCAAACTCAAGTGCATTTTTGAGCATAAATGTTTTAGAATGAGGCACATGGAAAAATGCCTTCACCAGGATCATTTTGTTGGGACACACATAGCAGGAGGTAAGACTTTTCTCTCCCTTACTTGGAGAGAGGGCTGTCAGCATTTCTCATCCACATTTCACAGATCTGTTGAGGAGGATGAAATGAGCTGGGCTGCACATGGAAAGAAAGGTTGTATCGACTTGTATTTTTTCTGTGTAACAGGCATCCATTTCAGAGTTGTTAGTCTTTCACTCAGAAGCTTTCCTCTCCAAATAATGCCTTACTGAAGCCATCCCCACTCTTTCAGACCTCATATTATCTCCTACATAGTCCTCTACCAGCTACGGATAACTTATGTGGTATGCAGAGAGAAAGGCACAGAAGCAAGTATATATACAGAATAAAAACAGCCAATACCGTTCTCTTGATCTTCAGCCAGGCCCAGTCTCTCACAGACACAGAGTATCTACACACAGAAGTGCAAAATACGGTACTTCAGCTAAGGTGAGTTAAGGTAAGAGGCCCTGATCTAAACATTAATCCTTCATTTTCAATTGTATCTTCTAGGGTTTTTTTGTTTTGTTTTTTTTTTTTTCGTACCTTTAAAATCACAAAGTGATATTGGTTATTCCACAAGTGACTTGGGGATATGAAACAGAGAAGAATCTATCTTTTAACACTGGAGATGCATTCAGTACTCCGTAATTAACACCAAAATGGTAATCACTAATTTTCAGATTAAATCAACTATGGTTCATTGGGAAAAAATATGCATTCTGTTGAATATATAATTACATCTATTCTAAAGCAATCACTGCTTGTATTTGCATATTGAGAAACAGTTCCTGGAAATATGACCTACTTGGTAATAAGAAGCAGTTTTGATTTTGAAGAATATTTATTCCGTAACACTATCTATTGCACCTGTATGTTAAAGTTCAGGAGTACCTGCATGCTAGCTAAATTATATCAAATTACTTCTAATTTTTTATCTTTTCCTTTCTCTCTTTACCCCAGACTACACAGTATCCACGATCTATACAGTTTTGCTTGGATGAACTTTACAAACAGCTCTCTGCAGTGAGCACTGAGAAGGGGTTTTGGTAGCAGCAGTTAGAGTCTAAAATGGATCAGCTTCACACAAAACGTACAAACAACATGGGAGAGCATGAGTCATTCCCCTTCATCTACACTGAGATGCTGAGTTTAAAACATGAAAAGGTCACAGCTTTTTTGTGCACAGATGAGAGTATAAAGTGATCCAATTGTCATCTTACTTCTCTTTAACATCCATGGCTTCTGAAACTCCACTTTGAACAGAAGATCGCATGGAAGAGAAAAATCCCAGCATGGCTCGACTGTATGTGAAATCACAAAAGTTCAAGGCAGAGAGGATGGATGAACCCCATTAAGAAAGGCCGCAGAGAGCACTCACTGCAACTAAAACTGTATTTTATTACTTTTGATTCCCTTAAAACTAAAATACACTCGTGTTAGCATTCAAAAGGAGGCTGGTTTATGAGTTTCTGATTTTATAAGTTTTTGGAGATTTGACAGATTTTTGCGAAATCAAGTGTTGGAGTGGTACCCTATACACTCCCTTTGGGAACTGGTACTGCCTGTGTAGTGGTCAGAAGAACATTAACAATTAACCATTAGCTTTACTATTAGTAGAGGGAGACATGGGAAGGGAGCTCACCTACAGCCAAAGGTAGGACATTCTGTGAGGTGAAGCCCCACTGAAGCAGGTGTCCCACTGAAAGATATTTTTACTAAACCACTGTCTGTAACATTATGTAATGTTTAATAAAGCTAAAACATTGAGTGGAAACATCCTGCCTTTAATTCTGTTTTTAATGGGGAAGGTTTCTTGTATCTAGGGCAATCTGTCTAAATAGACAGCCTGAGGAAAGACAGAAGGGGTGGAAAACAGAGACAAGTAAACAGCAGCACCTCCACACTCTTCTGTCCACAAAGAAAATAAGGATTAATTTTAGAGCTGGGGTATTCTTCACTGAAGAAGTAGGGAAACAGATGGAACCTGGTAAATTAACAACAAAAAAGAATTATATGCAACCAGCCTGCACTTGCTCTTGAAATCAGTTTCACCACTGATTGCTAGAAATGGTCAAATACAGTAAAATTCAGAGTTTCAGGCTCATACCATGCCCTCAGTTATCACTGATGAGGCCCTTCCTTTCCATCCTACCTCCCCCTGACTGATCATGAGATTAAAGTTAAATTTTCTTCTGCAAATCAGAAGGCCTTTTTTAAAACTTCTCTAGAGAAGAACACACTGCTCCAGATAGGATTAGAAGATACACCAAGCATATTGCTTCAGGGAGTGAAGGTGTTTCTTGAAATATCTGGTACCATCAGGTTAGTGTTAGGGTAACACTACAAATTTATCTACAGATAAAGAAGTGCTTGCAGGTTGTTACTCAAGATATGGAAAAGGTTTCAAGCACCCAGCATAGACGGTGAATGACATAAATCAGTGCAGAATTCTAGCCTCCACCTTCTCTTTTACATATTAAATCTTCAGTGGCACCAGATCGTTTTATGATCCCTTGATGACAAGACTGTCTGGATCAATCTGGCTTCCAGGATAAACTACAGCAGGCCTTTATCCTTCCCTTAGGCCTACCAGCTATAGCACCCAAGGAGCCATTCAGCCACTGAGACTGGTTGAAATGCTACACATTCCAGCCTTTCTCCTTCCCATTATGTATTAGATAAAAGAGTAAGAATATGGACCAGAATCCAGTTGTAAGACTTTCCCTATTAGGGAAGTAACTATTTCTACAGACAGCTTAGTTCTGAAATGAAATCCACCCGTTTCTATTCCTAGCAGAAATTTGAGGCTAAGCATCCCTGCCTTCTTGACCTCATTTGAGTACTGTAGTGTAGTTTTGCTTAAAGAATCAAAACTTCTGACATCAGCCCTGCCAACTTCTCTCTTCACTTGTCAGTGACTCAGCATCTCTGTGAATGGAAATCCCCACGGACTGCTGAGCCATAACCAATATTTGGACAGCTGTTCTTTGCTTTACCCTTTGGATAGTAAAACAACCAACAATTCTGAGGATGACAGACAGTGAGTCCCTCCTCTCACTGCATATGCGTTAATATGGACAACTCCTGTGCTACCAAAGAAATGTCTGTTCCATACATTGGTGTAAGTATGCAAACCCAGTCTGGACAGTGCTGACTGTGCTGACTAAATTCCCTTGAGCAGCTAGTCCCATAGATTTCAGATGACTGCACACACTATTTCACAAGCAGAGGGCTGAAATTGCAAAGGACTAATTTTCCTCAAAATGAGTGGTCAGACTTTTGTCACTCTTTCGCCTTTGTGTTTTATTAATATGTTCTTAAGCAGTGGATCTTCTTTAGAGGGGAATAATATGGTTACATAATTTAATAGATCAATTTGTTAATCACGGGAGATGAAATATCTCTTTATACTTCACATAAATAACAGAAAATTATGGTACTATTATTGTGACAAAGGAAATGCATGCCAATTACCCAATTAATGTAAATCAGCACAACATGATTGATATTAATCACTGTAGATACATTTATTCTAACTAAAGGACTGGCCCTTTCCTCTGAATCAAATTGCTCTGATGGTAAAAATCCAACTTAGAAAAGAAACTAGACTGAAAAAACCCTACTTTGCCACTGTTACGGACCCTTCACCTCCATCTGCGAAGGCTCACTCTTGCAACACGATTGTTTTTTGCCTTCCAACGCATCCAGGTATGAAGGGGTTTTACTGGTAAGCTATCATTGGAGAAGCCACTCATAGACCCCCAAACTATCAGGGGTGTTACTTTTGGATCCCCTTCACTTTGGTTTCCCCAAAAGCTAAGATAAATTTCTTACGGTGCTTAAAGAGATTAAAAAGTCACTGCAAGAGCAGGCAGGCAAGGCTGTGTGACTGGAGCATCACTTGGGTGGCAGCTACCGCAGCACTATGTAATGCCATACACCAGCATTCATAGGTTCAGAAGAGGCAATGAAGATAAGAATCACGTTGCTGAACACAAATATAGATATTAATGAAGTAATATTATGTTTGCGCACATGGTGCCCTTGCCGTGGAGGAACACCAAGAAGCAGACGCCTCTGAAGGTCAAGGGTGCCCTTAGCCCCGTTTCCCGGGCAAGAGTCTGAAACGTAGAGGAGCAGGGATCCAACCTGGACCCAGGGGCTCCTTCCTGAAAGCTTCCTGAGGGCGAACGGTAAAACGCTGGAGGAAACCGGGTGCCGTCATACGAAAGCAAGCCCCAGCTTTAGGGACACCCCGGCAGCAGGGTCCGGCCGGGAGGAGGCACCGCCGGGGTGCCCCTCCAGGCCGCGGGGCGGCGCTCCGCCACTCTACCCCTCGCAGGGCCGGGCTGAGCCGGGCCGGGCCGGGCCAGGTCGGGCCGGGTGTCCCCAGGGCGGAGCAGGCAGGCGGGGCCGTCCCCGCCTCTCTCTCCGCGCCGCAGCTGCCGGAGGCGAGCGGAGCCCGCCAGTGCGCGCCTCCCGCCCAGCCTAGCGCAGTTCGGTGAGGCACGGCAGAGTGAGCCCCTGCCTTGTTTCCCCCGCATCGCCAGGGCGACCAGACCGAGCCATGGGTAAGCGAGAGGGACCGCGGGGTGGGAGCAGGGGCAGGTGCGGGGCAGCCCCAGCCCTGCCTCTTGCCGTGGGGCAGCAGCCTGTTGAACGCCCCAGCAGAGCGGGCTGGGGGCGGCCGCCCCTCCGTCCCCGTCCCGTTCGGACCGCGCAGCCGCCACAGCGGGGCGCGGGGGGCTTCTGTCCGGCTGGGCAGCGGGACCACGCGAGCTGCAGAGCGCTCTCTCCTTTAAAAATCAGTTACTGTTAGTGGTGGTACTACAGGATTCCGGAGCGGTAGTTTCTTGGTTGTCCGCAGCCGGTCAGGGGTGTGCCCTCTCCCCCGGTCCTGCCGGCGCTGAGGCCGGGGTCTGCGCCTCCCGCCTGAGGCAGGGGCGGCCGGTGGGGCCGGGCTGGAGCTCCGCAGGGCAGCCTCGGGTCTCCCGCGGGTCTCGGGTAATGCCTCGGTCTGTTCAGTGTTTCCCCTCGGGCGAGGCGGGGCGCGGGGTCCCTTTCGGTCCTCTGAGTGTGCTCAGCTTTGCCGTGGGGTGCAGTGCGGCTGGTGAGAGCAGGGATAACCTCAGGGGCAGGGCGGAGGGTGGACGTGTCTTTTCGGAATGGAGAAGGGTTGAGGGCGCTTGTTGTGCCCTGAGCATTAGGGAGCATTGGGATAATGCGGTGCGCTGTTCCCTACAGCCTGGGGTCTGCGCAGTGGAGAGAGTTGGGCATCGATGAGAAGTGGCGGCTTCTGTTCACAAACTTATAGGGAGGGTAGCGGGTATGAGTGTGTGCTAATGCGAGCAGAAATGAGGCCCTGGCTAGGGAAGGACTCATCCTACACATGGGTCAACTCGATAGTCAGTGCACGCGTTCAGCGTTCTCAATCTTTCAAGCATGGGCAGCTTCCTGTGAGCTGTCCTTTCAACCAACAGTGCATCCAAATTAATTAAGCAGTAATGAGAGTAACGAAATTTGGAGAAAAAAGGCAAAATATCTGTGTTCCAGGTTGCCGGTGGTGTGTCATTGCTTAGAGGTTGCAGCTGCTAAAGCAGAGCCATCAGTGCATGCCTGTATGTTAACATGCATATACTGATGCTGGTGCTGTCTCTGGTTTTAATTAAGAAAAAAAAATATTAATTACTCAGCCAAAACTAAAGGAAACTGACAGAATTTCTATGGTGGTTACTTTGTTAAATTAATCCGCTTCACTTAATTCCTGAATTTCTAAATTATTATTAACTGGCTTGTTCCCTAGTTTAGTGAAGATCAGACTCCAGTGGTATTACAGTCTTTTTATGAAGTTCTTTTGAAGTTTGCAGCACCCCTTTCAATGCATGTTGAAGTACTGATTCTTGCTGCCTTTGCAGCTCTGAAGGCCGGAACTAGCAAGCCAGCTGCATTATTGACACAAAAAAAGCTTATAATTTTTGTGCACATTCTGACGCCTTTTAAGCAGCGCTTTCCCTATGTGAACTTTTGATATTAAACAGAAATGTTGACAGCCTCTCCCATATCTATATCTTAGTATCCGCTTAATACTTTTACTATATTACCATAGGATGATACCAAATAAATGTTGGTATGGGATGGAAGAGTGAAAGGTAGGAATGTTTTTGAGTATTATTAAATAGAAGTTTATTCATTGGATTACTATGTCTTGGGGAGGGATAAAATTTATTAGATAACACGTATAAAATTGTTCTTAAGTTTCTTTGCTGCTAAGTCTATGAAATTGCTTTTTCTTCAGAAAAAGTTTTTTTTTCTTCAAAAAGTTGTTTTAAGTCTTTTTGAGGGATTCATCCTGAGAGGCAAATCTTTATTTTAGTGCTAAAGTCTTAGAAAGCCACTAAAGTTAGTCTTGCAGGTTGTACAAGTGTGTGAAATGTTTTGTGTTGGTATAGAATGTCTTGTCCCAAGTGTAGCAGTTGGGAAAAGGGGAGTGGAGAGAAGAAAACATTTCTTAACTGTTTCCTCATAACAGCAATAGCAAAAAACTCCAAGGTCTGTTAACTTCTTTGCTTAAAAACGTTGTTGGATGATCGAGCAGTGCCTGGTTGGGCAGTGATGACATGGTCGGTCAGGAAAGGGGACTTCTGGCACAAATTTCAGATGAAGTACTTCAAAAAGAAGTCGCAGAAAGAAGCCTTTGTCAGCTGTGGATCCAGTCCTTCATGAATACGATGTTTTGTTTATGCCATTGTATAACTGCTGCCTTGGTGTTAGGTAGGCTGAGGCCAATGTGACCATCTAACCAGGACTTGTTTGGAGCCCAGTGCTGTACTGAGCTTCCTGTTCCAATGGCAAGCATGTGTTTGACTGTCATTAGGGCAATTTGAATTGTCATTTCTTGCTCAGAACTTCTTTGTAGGACTGGCTTGCTGAGGCTGATTTTTCTTTTTCTTTTTGGAGGTGCTGAAAGCCCACCATGGCTGCTGATGTTCATTGGGTTTTTGGTCCTCAGTGCTTCTGAAAATCAACACCAATCAGGGTCAGCATTGGCTGGAAGGTCATTAGTAACAACCAGTGCAGTGCAAGAAAACTCACCCGTTGGTGTCTTGCATCATGACACACACTCTGCCAAATATAGTGTCTCATCTAAGAAGTGAGGGGGACAGGGGACTTGTTCTATAAAATGAACAAAAAAATTCAAAAAGGTTTTTATTTCAAAGAGTTTCACAAGCATGATACAGTGTCACTTCTTGGAAACTGCATGTTTTCATCAGTTTATGCCCTTTCTTTTTGTACTCCCCAAACTGTTGCTTTCAAATAAGAAAAGTGGTTGGAGCAGGATGTGAACGTATATTGTGTTTTGGTTGGTTGTTTTTTTAAAAAAGAGATATAGAGGAGAACACTGTATGAAAACAGGGGATGATATGATGCCTGTCTTAATGCGGGTTTTCATCCCATCTCTCTGAGACCCTGTGCAGGAAGTGCTGCCTAATAGAGCCTGCAGACACAGGAGTTCCCAGGAGCATCACACTGTGTTGTGCCAGGGCTGTCAGCTGTTCTTCACACCTTCTGCAGCACATCCAGATCCCCCAACAGTATTTACTGCTCCATCCCAGAATGAACCGTCCCTTCCTCACAGGCAGTAACTTCAGGAGCTCCACTTTGGGGGCTTCTAGCCCTGTAAAAACAGTTCTTGCTTTTAAATGAAACATGTCCAAAGTAGGTTTAATATTCCCTAAACCAGGCTTTTTTCTTACAAACCACTGGGGGCAAAGCCTGAAAGAAAATCAGTCCTCTTTCTTTCTATTCAGCTATGCACTTTGTTCAGGCAGGAGCTGAAGTCTTTTGTGTGTCACAGTAATAGTAAAATCTGATTAGGATCGGTCATTAAGGGTGGCTGGATTTCAATTGCCAAGTGGTGTAGTCCATATTCTGTTCAGTCTTATGCCTCTTAAATATATTTAACCTAATTTCTATGAAAAAAAAAAGGAAACAGTAAGTTTATCTTCCCTTAAAACCTGTGAACTATAAAATTTTATACTGCTGCCTTTCCTCTATCTCCACAAAACTTGCTTAAGCTATTAAAAAGTACTTTATTTCACCTTCTCACTGTAATCCTTTGTGTCTGAGAAAATGTGCAATTCACATATTTCCTAGTATTGTAAACAGTTTGTGTTTTCACCATATTTATGAATTCTCTCTCTAGCTCTCTTTTTAAACAAGTGGTTCAGTAATATAGGAAAACTGCTGTCCCATGTGTGAATTATGATATGTCTGATAGATTTTTAAATGTTACGTGTTAGAAAAACCTCCTGGATTATTGAATACATCCCTGGGAGGGCTGTACTCTGCCAGTGCGTGATTATTTGTCTTTTTAGAGTGTTTCTAGAATTTCTTAAACTAGTTGAAATCTTCAGGTCACTTTCAGTGTTTAAAGGACTTGAATTACTTTTCTGAAGCCAAGGACCTTTTTGTCTTTTTTTTTCATGTTTGCTTCCATGTGCTGTGATTCCAGCAGTCATCATATTGCAAACATCATTATTTCTTTACATAAAGCATTTTTTATAGCCTTTTTTTTCAAGATTAATACTATCTAATCACAGAACAGAATCACAGAATAGTTTGGTTTGGAAGGGACCTTCAAGGGTCCAACCCCTCTGCAACAATAAGGGACATCTTCAACTAAATCAGGTCATCCAGAAACACATCCAGCCTGGCCTTGAATGTCTCCAGGGATGGCACATTCACCACCTCTCTGGGCAAGCTGTTCAGTATTTTACCACCCTCATTGTAAAGAATTTTTTCCTCACATCCAACTTGAATCTTCTGTCTTTTAGTTTTAAACCATAATTCCTATTGCAGCAGGCCCTGCTAAAAAGTTGCTCCTCATAGAATGGTTTGGGTTGGAAAGGACCTTTAAATATCATCTGGTCCAACGCCTCTGCCATGGTCAGGGCTACTTTTTCACTTGCTCAAAGTCCTTTCCAGCTTGTCTTTGAATACTTTCAAGAATAGAGTACTCAGTGATGGGGCATCCACAGCTTCTCTGAGCAGTATTTAGTAATATCTGAAATCATTACTCTAAAAAAAAAACAGTCTATTTCATGATAAGGTTAAAATAAATTGAAAATAAACACAGTGAATCCCACTTCTTGGTATCTTTTTGTATTCCTTGTTCCTGGGTGGTGCGTGTTCTTGTAGTGTGGATTTTGTTTTCCCTGAGATATACAGCTGGTACAACAAGACCTAAAATCACTGCACATAATGTACTTTCACTGTTGATATTTGGATGTAAATGCACTGCTATCTCTCTAGAAGTGCAAGAGCATTGTATCCAATGAAATTTCGCTAGGGTAGATCATTTTCAGAGGGAGCTGCTGTCGCTTGTTACATTACCACACTCCATAGGATGGGCATTCTTCCCTCTGACACTCCTGGACTTCTTTTCTTTTTGACATCCCCCATGTGCATCCCAGCTGTGTGCCCTTCAGCCCTCCTCAGACACACGTGTATGTATCTGGTCCCAGTGAATGTATCCCCCAGGGCAGCGCATCACCTTGCTCCTCTGAGTAGCTCCTTGGGCTGTTCCCGCTGGGGGAATGCAAGCTTTCACAGAGCCATAGAAGCAGCTTGCCTGTGAGTTGCTCAGGTCCACCTGGAAAAAAAAAAAAAATTGAACTATTCTTGGCACCACAATGTTAACACTGCAGAAGATGTATGTATTTGCTTATAATGTACTTTTAAAGTAGGTGCTTTTTACCCTAAAGTGTGGAGTCCAGGCTTGCTCCTGATGAAACACATGGCATCGCTGGAGTGCCAGGCTGATCAGGGTACATTGTGGCATGTTTGGGGGTTGTTCTGCAGGGTACTTTTGGCTGGATTGATTTGAGCTGTTCAGGGAAATCAAAATCCTTTCTGTTCTCCTGGCTGGTTCTTTAAAATCTGTTTGGGTATGAGTGGCTCTGGGTTTGAGTTGTGGTGAGCAAATGTAAGGAAAGAAAGTTCAGTCTCCATGTGGGAAATCAAAGAATGTTGTATTAAAGTAATAGGTCTCAGCTGAGCCTGTGAGGCTCTGTCCACATGCAGAAACCAGGGCTGGGAGGGTTTGTGGGTTAATACTCAAAATTGCCAAAGGGTGAAACAGAGACATGGTGGCTCTTGGCCATCGCGCCTGTCTTGTAAGGTGTCTTCTTCTAGGTTGTATTCAACATTGCCGATGTCCCAGAGGAAGTGAACTCAGTATGACAGTACTGGGGGAGGAATCCAAGTCTCCTGATCCTCTCACAACTTTTCTTCTGTGGGCAGGTGTGAACTTCTGACAACTCTGGTGCTGGGATGAATGTGTCCATTAAAATTCCCTGTCATCCCTCCCCTGCAAACAACAGGGGAGAAGATTTCACTGTTCACTGTAACAAATACATAGCATCCTATGTTTCACTGAGTCCTCAGCTGTTTGTTACTTTCTACTGTTGCTCTGTCTTGGTTCTTTGGCAGTGTTTGTCTCTAATTATTTGTCTCTTGGGTTAAGGCTCAAAAGCTTGCTATGTTGAGTTGTGGCTTGGGAACCATTTACAAATAACACAAAGAACTATGAGAATTTGAAATGTTTTGTTACCCCTGGTTTTGGAGCTGTTTCGCTAGCAGTAGTTTAAAAATGTGAATGGAGCTTATGTTTTTTTTAATAAAAAGATATGCCTGACAGAGCTATTGAGTGGTATAAACCTTGGTGTGTTTCTGTGCATCAGTTTATGTGTGTTTTAATGCTTTTATAGTTGAGTGGATGTGACACTCATGAATTTCAGCCTAAAGTTATATGTACAAACGATGACTTTCAGGAATATGTTTGCACCTAGTGTTTGGTTATATTTTTTTGTTGTTTTTTTTTTTTTTTGTTTTTTTTTTTTTTTTGGTTTTTTTTTTTTTTGCCTAGGGAGAATAATGTAGAAAAGGACCATTGTTCAAATATTGCTGGGACCTGGATCATGAAGAAGTCCGAACTTGAAGTTATGAGCTGATTTGGAGTATCCAGCATAGAGTACTCCTTCAGAATTTGTGATGGCTTTTTTAAATGTTTTATTAATTGCACAGTTAGCATTGCATACTGCAGCCTAAAACACTATCTTTATATACTCTGCTTCAGTGTCAATGAAGAAAATACAAGAATTGCCTCAGTCTAAGCTGTACATAAATCAGAGAATGGGGTTTCACTGAAGGTAAACATGACAAAACTTGCTTCGTTGGTGACTCAGGAGGGAGGAAGCAGCTGGCTTGCCTTCCAGGTGCTGCTTTGTGGAGTGACAGGCAGAAAGGACACCTTGTGTTAACAACACAGCTGGTTGGGAGATCCAAACACCAGAGTATATGATGGGAGTCCAGCCAGAGGAGGATTACGTTTTGAGTAGAGAGCTGATATTCTTAATATTGGAAACATACATTTGGGCTTACTGGTGGTTTTGTTGAACTGGAGCCATGGAGCTAACTTAAGAGGAATCTGACTCCTGTTGCCAGCAAGGCGCAGCTAATGTGTTCTCTGATGTCTGGTTTTTGCTTCACCTTTTAGTCTGTGTTTTTGTCAGCTTGCATGCTAGGAAATTCATAATTTCCTAAAAGTCCTAATGCTGAGTATGCATTAATGAAGTTGCTGGGTGAAGGTGTGTTGATTGCCTGCAGTCTCTTACCTGCACCCTTTGTGAGCCTGTTTGGCAGAACAGCTGCTATTGCATCTTAGGGTCACTTTAAGAGAGATTCCCTGCTGTTTGTTTGGGGTTTTTTAACTCTCTGGGTTTGTACATCTTTTGGTTTCTGATGGGATGTGGGTGTTTCATGAGGTGAGAATGCTTTCCTCAACTTAAGGTGTCTTTTCACAGCTTCTGAAGTTCAGGATTCTAGGAACCTCTGTCAGGATTTGCTGGAATGAAGTCCTGGGCACTCACTATTGACAAACGTTATGCAAGTCTGAATTAGTGCAGAGCTCTGGCTGGATCTTCAGTACTTTTCCCTAAGTTCTCTACTAAAGTAATTGACATTTTCATGTTGGTTGTGTTTTCTCTGTCTTATTTTGGGTTTCTTTTGAAGGAATGACTTCTGGAAGGTTTTGAACAATTGCCATTTGTATGTAAACTTGGGCTTTTGTTACAGAACTGTGTTGACATAAATGTCACCTACTTTCCTAAACAAAAGTGTAAAAGGAGTTGTATTTGTGAAGCACACAGCTGAAAGTAAGCTTGCCTCGTGCAGCTTCCCTTGTGGGAAATTAAATGCTTTTCTTGAGCTTCTTAGGCATGTATTAAAAAAAAAAAAAGTCATGAGGAAAGAGAGATGACTAGTGGGAGTATTTGGAGCTGAGAACTCTTGGTGCAGGCGCAGGGATCTGCTCCAGCACATCTGTCAAGAGCCCACGACTTGCAAGGTGTGATGAACAATAACACTTCATACAACATCTGCTTGGGCTCTGTGATGGGCTCTGATACAAAAGCCTGGAAAACTGAGATATTTGTCATACTATATCAGGGGAATGCAACAGAATCTAGTGCATCATCTATTATTGCCTGCTCCCTAGACAGTGAAGTTATTAGGTACTAAAGCTGATAGCTGTTTCACTGAGCCAGTTTTACGTAAGCAAATACAACAAATGCAATACAGAGGGGGCTTTAATGTGTGTGGCTGGTTTAGCCAGTGTTAGTAATTATATCCCTTAAAGAGTGTATATCTTCACTTTATTCTCCCATTCCGTGCTGAAATTAAAGTGGCAATTTCTTATGCTTGATAATTGCCTGATGAAAATCTCCCATTTCAGATAATGTCTGGAAACAATGACATGGAATGAAAAATAGCCAGTTAAGTAGTTTTGCTTTTTAATAGCCTGTAATTTTTAGTCTCTCTCTAGAAATTGTTTTCAAACAGTTTGAAAATATCTATTTTTCTCCACAAACTTGAGCTGTGAGAAACATAAAATAGATACTTAATCTTTAACCTCCTCCCAGGATTCTCATTTTTTTTTCATCTTACCTGCCACTTATATGCTTGCAAGACCATGTTTGACCAATTGTTGTAATCTTCCATATGTTAAATTCCTCTTTATTCCTCAGTGGAAACCTCTGGGAGGCAGAAAAGAACCAGGAAGGAGTAAACAAACTCTTGAAAACACTAATTTGAAGTAACTGGTGGACTGAAGGTGGGTATGTGGGGGGTGGGTGGAACTGAAACAAAGCACAAATGAGGTAGCAGCATGAGTCAAGAATCAAATGATTTTAGCCTTAACCAGTCTGCAGATTTCATTAAAATGATTTTTTTTTTCCCTGTAAATCTTTGTTTCTGTATTTTTTAGGTTTTCTATGGCTGTCATCACAAAAAACTGCTGGATGTTTTCCTCATTATGGTCAGCTCACCAGTGCACCCCAGGCATCATTTAGGCTCTTTCCATCACCCTCACAAAGAGGAAGTGCTGGATCTTCATAGTTGAGCCTTGTCCTGTGTTCCCTTCGGGCTGTTTTCTACCAGGTTTTGTGGGAAGGGGGTGTGTGTGAGTGCCGATTGTTCCCTGCACCTCTTATTTCTGTTGGCATTTGAGCCTGCATTGAAGCCATTCTCCCTGAAATGTTGACCAGGAAGGAGCACTGTTCGTTTTGTATTCATGTGGCTTACACGTGGTAGGTGAGCCACGGCTGTGACACCACCCGATGGTGCACTTGGTTACTTGCAGGCATGTCCATAGACTTGACAGCTGCTAGCTTCTGCTTCAAAGTAAGGTGCCCCTCCTAGATAAAGGAAACAGTGGGTACATTGGGAGAAACAGCTTTAAAATACACAGAAAATCAGGAGACACTCTCTTAAAGCAGAATTAAGTGTTTTACTGGAGGAAGTTTGGAGGTTTGGCTTTCTCTTTCCACAGTAATAGAAAGGCATTGCACATGTGAAATAGTGAATGTTCTTTCTGAGGCTAATGGGAATGTCTCAGCTGCTGTTAAAAGCTGATGTATAACAGTTAATTACTGCACGCTTAATCTTTTAGCTGTTCTTCGAAGAACATACAGAGAAAAAGTACAGGAAAATAACAGCATAGTTATAATCAACACTAGCTACTTCTCCTTGTTGCAAAATGCACTTAGTTGATGAACTGGTTCTGGCATGCTAAATAGGTGCCTGTGCAGGACTTCTGAGGAGAGATGACTTCTTACGTAAGAAGAGAGGTGGACTTTGTAAGAAGTCATAGACTGGGAGAAGCTCTTGTCCAGCCTAAACATGAGTTCTTGAAGCATTCCTTCCTCTTTCTCATGGTATAAGGCAGGTTTATGGATTAAAAAAATGTCATCATGCTTGCTTACATTCTCATCTACTGTAATTCCATAAATAAAAATAGTAAAATACTTGATCCCTAACCCTTTGGTTTTTAGGGAAGAGGATGGTAAGATTAGTAGGAGGGAAGCATGCCTTATCTCCTCAAGTCTGTGAGCATGACTACTGTGCCCACTTCCCACATGGTCAGTAGTCTGTCTTCTTCTGCATGTGTGAAATGTTCCTTATGTTAGCTCCTGTACCTTGTAAATAAAGTATTTTTTATTGCCTTACTCAGAAAATATGTTAAGCTTTTAGTTGCATATGCTTTGTTCCTCCAACACTTGTGCCTTGCATTTTTATATTGTTATCAGATCTCCACAGAAAGGTATTTCTTCGCCTTACCCAAGTTTAAACACAGGAGAGAAATCTTAGAATCATAAAGTGGTTTGGATTGGAAGGGACCTCAAAGATCATATAGTTTCAACCCCCCTGCCGTAGGCAGGGACACCTTCCACTAGACCAGATTGCTCGAAGCCCTATCCAACCTGGCCTTGAACTCTAGCAGGGATGGGGCAGCCACAGCTTCTCTGAGCAACCTGTGCCAGTGCCTCAGCACCCTCACAGTAAAGAACTTCTTCCTTGTATCTAATCTGATTCTATGCTCTTTCAATTTGAAACCATTCTCTCTTGTCCTATTCCTATATGCCCTTGTAAAAAAATCCCTCTCCAGCTTTTCTATATCCCCCTTTAGGTATTGGAAGGCTGCTAGAAGGTCTCTCTTGAGCTTTTCCCTGGCTGAGCAGGCCCAACTCAGTCTATCTTCATAGGAGAGGTGCTCTAACCCTTTGATCATGTGAATTTGCTCCAACAGATCAAGATCTTTCTTATGTGGGGACCCCAGAGCTGAATGCAATACTCCAGGTGGGGTTTCAGAAGAGCAGCGTAGAGAGAAAGAATCACCTCCCTTGACCTCCTTGCCACACTTCTTTTTGGTTGGCATTCTGGGCTTTGAGTGTACATTGACAGGTAATATTCAAGTGAACTTGCAGTAGGAGCCTTTGCTCTTTGGTGGCAGATATGATAGAGCTGTGATACTTAAAGCCTTCTGACTTGGCATCTTCTGCCTCCCTGCTCTGTCCTGAAGGGGACAGCTGAGAAGAGCACCCCAGTGAGAATCTACATCCCAGGCCTCCCACACCACTCAGGGTGTACTGTGATGCTAACAATTAATTTAAAATCCTTCCCCCTAGGTCATCATGACTTTTAAGGAGCTTTTGCACTTATCTCAGAAAATGCCTTTCTTCCTTGCATGTGACCTGCCATGACAGCTGTGTTTTTCTTAAGCACTGAAGTTAATGATATAAAACATGAAGCTTGAGAAGGGGAGAGCAGGATTACAGCTCTTCTTAGCTGTGTACCCACTGCCAATGTCCCTTGCATGGGATAACAGCATAACCAGGGCTTTTGTGGCTGCAGGACAGATTGTAAGGCATGACTGTGATCCTTTCTGCTAGGGATTTTTAGAGGATGATGTTTGTATAGCCTTTCTGGGCTCAGTGTGAAACAAGACAAGTTTTCTTATTTTCCCTGGTGTCTCTTTTTTGTTTGTGGGGGTTTCTTTCTGGTTTTTTGTTAATGCAATGGCAAAGATTTTTTATTTTTAGACTTTACAGTAACATTACATGCAAGGGTCTTCCTTGTGTTTGTGTACGTTGCTAGCATACACATTTCTGAGAAGCCCTGTGAACTAGGTGGCTTTGCATCCTAGGGTGATCACAATGCTTCTGCATGCACTAGGCCAAAAGTTGCTCAGTGTGGATGTCTGGTAATGTTTTGTCTGGGCTGTACAGTCTCTTTCCTATTGACATCCATTCAGTAAGCTAAACTTGCCTCTTTTCAGTTGACCTTGCATTGGCTATTAACTCTCTCACACACTAGCACGCACACATTTTAATTTTCAGCTTTGCTTGTGATCTCCATCTCCCGTTGCCTCTTCTCATGAAGCTGTATGTGGGCTTACCTGCAGCATGGTAGGATTTTACATGAAGAAATACCTTCCCAAATATTAGCCTTGGCAGTTGTGCCTCTGTGGAGGCACATGGAAGAAGTAGGAGAGCAGTCCCAGCAAGCTTCACCACCACCGTTTGCTTCCCTCATAGCTATGGTGACCCTGGATGTGAGACAAGGAATGTACGCACTGAAGATGATTTAAGGAAATGTGCAGCACTACATACTAATTAATTCAGGTCATGATGCTCATAGGGTAAGCACAGTGTCTTCCTGCCTCCCAGAGTGGTTACTGTGATTCTGATGTGAACTCTTTTGGCTTATACCAAGAAAATAAACCTGTGCAGTAATTAAAACACACCTGAATTGCTTTAGAAGAGCCTGGTTTGAATTAGGGCATGATTATTAACTCTAGCAGTACTCAGCTTTACTAAATCTTTCCCTGACTTCCATGCTGTTCATTCCTTTGCCACTCCATCAACTCAGTAACATTTGCGAGGATAGTATCTGTTTAGATGAGACCCTTCAATTCTGTGGAGGAGACAAAGACTTGGCTAAATATACCATAAGCCTTGGTGGGACCCTCTTCGGGATGCTATGCCCACTGCAGAGCTTGCTAATGCCTGACAGGGTCTCATATTAGCTCATCTCCAGAAAACCAGAACAGTGGGAGCAGAAAATGGGGAGTGAAAAGGTAACTATTGCTTGCATAACTGTGCTGAATGCTATACTTCTCATGGGCATCTGAAATAGTTAACAAAATTGGACTGCTTGGAGTTACTGCATGAAATTTAGGTCCTTTGGGATTTAAGGGCATTGCCTTTTGTATGCATGTATGGAAAATTCAGGGAAAAAAGCAAGAGTACAACAGAGTTTAATCTCAGTCCATGACAGCTCTGTCAGTTTGAGGGCTCAGAGTCCCTTGCTTACGCTTTTCTTTCACATGAACTAGATGATATGACTGCTTTTTCTTTATGTGTAGATGACACCACTTGAAAGGGTATCTTTAAGCCCTCTTTGTGGGGACAGTAAACTGTGAAACATGGGTTTTCATAAAAAAAAAAAAAAATGCAGTAAAGCTTTTCTGAGAAGAAGCATTTTGCATCAAGTCATCTTGTTACCAAGTCAGGACTATGGAGCACTAGTTTCAAAGTCTCATGTTACAGCTGCGCTACTTGTTTACCAAAGCATTTTTCAGACAGAATCCACTGGGAGCTGCTGGTATGGTCTCCCAAATTCTTCTCCAGTGTAGTTCCTCAATGCTCTGATGCCCCTGCCTTGATCTGCGGTACAGTGGTGTTGGTAAGGCCTGCCGTGTTTGTAACCTCTGGAGATGGAGCAAATACTGGTTTCACTGTTGTTTGGTTTTAGTATGGTTAAAAAGTTGCTGCTGGCAGAAGAACAAAAAGCAGTAGGGTTTTATTTTTTTTGATCCAAGAAGGATTTAATCCAAGCAGCAGAATACTTATATTAGAAAGGCCTTTCGTAAGAAATTGAAACATCTTTTTGGAAACACAAGAAGTTTGAAATGGGCATTGTAGAAGTCTGTTTGTTGTTTTGTCTTGTTTTGTTGGTTGTTTTTATTATTTTTTTTTCCTCTCTGAAAGAGTTATCTCTGCTGTGAAATGAAATCAGACCTTAGTTTGAAGGCTTGTATTCAACATCCCCTCAGCTTGGGAGGAATTAGAAAGGAAAGCAAATGTATGAGCTGCCTGGTCTATTGGAGGGTGTCTCTGCCCATGGCAGGGGGGTTAGAACTAGATGATCTTTAAGGTCCCTTCCAAGCCAAACCATTCTGTGATTCTGTGAGTTGTACAGAGGGGCTGTATTTTGGTTATGTGCTGTTTTTATCTTTGGAAAGTCCAGGAAATTAGAACTAACTAAATGTAATTTTCTTTATGCCTGTAAAATTATTTTATTGATCATCTCTACACGTGACAGTACCTTCTCCCTTTTTAAGAATCATACTTTTGCAAGATATTAATCTCTACTACCTGTAAGATGTTTCATGCTCTTCAGAGAGGATCTCTTTGCTTTTTGTGCAAGAAGTGGAACAGTGTCCTTCAGAGAGCTGCAGGCATCTGTTCTTAAGCACCAAAAAAATCTTTGCTCTTGGTTTCTGCTTGAATGCTGAAAAAAGTCACAGGACCTGCTACTCTTTCAGAGGCTTTTATTTAGTGTTTGGTTTCTGAGCACTTAGTGGCTGGTGCTTATTTCAAATTTTCCCTCTTTCATGGTGATAAATGGAAATTGAATTGAAATCTACTTCCTTCTTTTTTTTTTTTTTTTTTTTTTTCCATAATGAAAGATGCAGGTTTTCCTGCATGCTTTAGAACCATGGTTTGGCCCCAGATCTTGATAAACTCAGTGTTGATACTGCAAGGGGCAGTTCAAGTGGAGATAGCATGTCTGTCTTCCTGCATGGCATTAATACCTTTGCTCTTGCCTTGGAGAGACAAAAATCTGAATGTGTTCCATGCTACCTGCCTCTGCTTTTTACACTCTCATGTGTTGCATAGGGTTTACTGTTGCAGATCTATAGGAAGGCATGAACCCGAAGCAAACCCTGAGCCTACAACACATAAAAAAGACATATGTTTTAAGGGAGCATAGCTGAAAGAAAACTGTGGAAACAAAATGGGATAATTTTTCTGATTTTGGTGGGTGATACCTATTTCGATAGGCTTAGACTACCTGGAAGAAAAGTATTGCTCCATAATATAGGGAGGGTACATTTTCAGTTCTCAAAATACTCTCTGCTTCTTTCCCCATCTTTTCCCTGTAAGGAAACAAGATCTTGCTATAAATGTATTGTCTGCATTTGAGCAATGTAATGCGTATGTCTGACACTTGTGTGTCTATCCTATTCAGTCACTAAAGAGGCTCCCTCAGTTGTTATGCCTTTGTTACAAATGTTTAATTTAAAAGCAATAAATTTGAGGCTGTAGGAATGGAGATTTTCACAGTAATGTCATTAAAGAAATGTTGCAAAACTGATGTAAGTGTCAGGGTTTGGTTTTTTTTCTTTTTCTCTGCAAGCTCTGCATTTTTCAGGCAAACTTTCTCATAACAGAAGAGTTAGGAAGCAGTGGTTAGTGGGTCAGACAGGCCCAGGGGGCTAAATTGGGTTTTGTTCAGCCAAATGTTAGTGCTTTTTAATCAACGCTGAATTCTGCATGCAACACTCTCTTCCTTCCCCAAAGCCATAACAAAATAAAGTGGGTATTCAATTGGGTCATGAACAACATCTGTCCTTTACTAAAAACAGTTAGGGAGTTACCACAGTGAGGGAAGAGAAGCCGCCTATAGCTACTGCTAGAACATCTTTTTGCCACCATGGCTTTGGTGGTCTGGTACAAGCAGCTGCCAATGAAGTTCTGTGCACAGTCCTCAAGCTCCCTTTAGAAGCAAAAGGAATATTTCCTTTCATGCTCTGTGCAGCATTTTTACAACAAGGTGCAAAATTCCAATAAAACTGTGTCCTGAAAACTGAAAGTGCAATTAATTTACAGTGCTGTGAAATAATTGCATAGATTTCTTTTTGTCCTGTACAGCTTCCATAGTTGTTAGGCTACTTCATGTCAGGGAACTGTTTTTTCAGGTCTTGCTGCTGCGACCTGTTTAGTCTGTAGTTAATGTAATTAATGTAAGGGTAAAAGTGCCAGAGGACTCTTGTCTAAATGGGTTACATATTCTCTACTGTAGACCATGGGCTATCCTGATAATTTTCAGTTTGCCTTCATATAGGCCTTTTTGTTGTTGTTTTGTGGGTTTTTTTGTGGGTGTTTTTTTGTTGTTTTGGTTTGGTTTTTTGGGTGTTTTTTTTTTTTTTTTTTTACAAAAGTCTCCGTGTAGTCCAATTTCATTCATAAAATTCAGGAGATTTTGATTCAATGATTTTAGGTTCAGCTGGACTTACTCCAATTAACAGGAGTGTATCAAGTTCTTCACCCAAAGCAGGCTGAGTCAGAGGTGTCTGGAAAACTAAAAATTAACCATGATTTATTGGATACTTGTTGCTGGCTGCTGTAAAGGAACCTAAAAGCAAAAGACGGTGATTTTCTTGTTTAAAGTTCTGAAGCAATTCACTGTCTTTCATGGAAAGAGATTAGAGGATCTAGAATCAGATGACGTTGCCTTAATGTTGCAATGAACAGGAGAGTTAACTTGGTTTTGCTTTGTTTTGGATGAAGAGCTTAAAAAAAATAAAACCATTATTTTTAGAGGGTTGTTGTCTACAAAATGTTACATCAATAGATGACTTCCTCCTGAAACTTCCAAATAAAAAGGTTTTTTTTTGAAATAATAAAGATTGCTTTGATGGATAACATATCTCTGGAAAGACCAAGGTCTAGTTATCTTCTCACAATGCTCAGCATTGCCTCTCTTTCCCCCATTATATGGCAATCTGCAGAGAAACAGTGAGTGCAAATGAAAGTATGACATGCATGACATGTCTGTTTGAAAATAAAGTAAGCTAGAATGTGAATCAAAATGCATGCTTATTTAAATAACTAATTCTCAGAGGGAAACTGTGTCTCAGGTTGCAGTCTGTTAGCAGCAAGTGCTTGTTATTATAAAATTTTGTCTCAGTTCATAGACACCCTAATATATGTACTTATCTCTGGACATACCAACAATCAGCCTTGTGAGCTTGAAAGACAATACTTGTTCTATGTGGCTGTAGAACATACAAGTAAACTGCTAGATCAGGGTCTCTAATATGTATGCTTGTCGTAAAAAGACATGTAGGAAGATACACGTGCACAGTAGGTAGAATTTAGCTCATTTGAGACTTTGCAATAGCGTTTTATTACCATTGTAGATACTTGTGTGCTTTAACAGGCACGAAAAGTCATAGTTTGTATTAGACTTTGAAGTAGTCAAAAAAAAAAAAAATTTGGAGTGTTTTGTAAAGCATGACTTGGAATAATTTTTATTTGGCAAGCATATTCCATCAAAGATAAAATTAAATACTTCCTGAGTTTCATCTTTCAGGTAGGTAATTACAGAAATTGCTATTTGATAATCCAGGAAACAATTTTTGATTATAAAAGATCTACATAACGCATTCTGTGCTATGAGCACAGTGTTGGAAGTTGTGATTGAAGATCACTACCATGGAAACAAAGTACACTGCAACTTGGATACAAATGATTAGGCTTAAATAAAGAAATGGCATACAAAAGCATGGTTACTGGCTTCTAACAGATGTTTCATGCCTAGCAATGGGGT
>JASSUY010037093.1:0-34438 GCA_032466535.1 Forpus xanthops | reverse complement strand
AGCACATGTAGAAGCTTTTACATAGAACTTTTTTCCCAGAACCACACACTTCCTTTTTGCAACTCTGTTGTTACTGCTGTTTGGTTTCTACCAATTGAATGTGTGGTAATACCTAAAAGTTCGCCCTGTGGTGGAGATTGTAAGTATAATTGCAAAGTTAATAGTGTTTCATAGTTGCAAAATACATTAAATATGCTAATACTTAATTGAAAACAGGGCTTCTGACAGTTGTGGATGTGTTGGGAAGTGCTGAATTGGTTGCCAGGACTGCAGGGGAACATGCAGGTTGTGCTTTTCCAAGCTGCATTTTTCAGTCTTCTGAAAAAATGCAAAGGCAATCCCAAATGCCAGTTTATTTTTCAGCAATGAAGTGCTAACAATTACTTCTAACTGCAGCATTCCTGGGTGATTTCTCTTATGCAGATAGCTCCACTTACGCGTGCATTTAGTGGTATAAACTAATGCTGTAATGCATATACCATTCAAAAATCTGGTTTTTTTTGTGAATAAACTTTCATCTCTGAAATGCTGAAACTCCTTTAGATATAGGAATACATAAACCTACATGTAGCAGGTAGATGGCAGAAAGTGCACCTTTTTAAAATAAAGGGATACTATAAATGCAACAGTGTTGCTTTGTAGTGCCTGCTCAGTTTCTTTAAAGGAAGGAATTTTGTGATGCGCTTGCATTGCCAGAAATTTGTCCTTTGAGAATGCGAAAGTAAGCAACTTCTTTCTGTTTTATTCATGGCATCTTTTCTCTAGGTGTCTAAATGGCCAGAAATAGATTCTTCTGTTTCATGTCTACCATCTATCTGGTTTTAAAATAAAAATAGCTGAGAGGTCTCACTTTGTGCTCCTACCACTGTGGCTTTCTTAATGTCTGATGTCCAGTTATTTACCTGTCAAACCTTGTACAACTGAATACATACAACAATTAAACAATTCTTGTGAAAGGTTTGGTATGGGTAGACCAGAAATTTAGGGTGTAAATATTTGGAAGCAGGGGGTTTTCTGTGGGTTTGTGTATCACTCATTAGACATGAAGCTCACCCTAATTATATGGTCTAGGTCCTTTTAGAATGCAGAAATTATGGGGAGCAATATGAGAGAGGAGGAAGGAAGAGAAGGGAGTTGTCTCTATTTTAAGATATGCTACTGTTTCAAAAAGAGTGCCTTATTTCTTAAATCAGTCTAAAAATGGAAATGCAATTGGTACCAAACACCATGCCCTATAGGAAATCTTATAAACTCGGTTGATTACTGCAGTTCCACATATGGCTTGTTCAGTCCTTTGCTGGGCATAGTTTACCTGCAGAGGTAGTAGATAGTTTATGTGCTACTTTAAATTCTTTCAACTTTCAACTCTTTCTTTGTAGTCTCTGGCTCATGACCACTGTGGTTTGGATAGGAAGCCAAAGAAGACTTAAGCTCAACTCTGCATGTATCTCTGCGTATTTGAGACAGAACTGTCATTAGAGCTGGCAGCTATTAGACTAAATCACTGAAGTCATTAGGGTGAAACCCTTGCTTTCCTGCATGAATAAGAAACTTCTTTGGGGTTCTTCAGTCATACAGTCATAACGGTGATAGAAAGTTTAATCATATGCTTCAGTTAGAGGAACTGTTAGAAAACAAAGTGCGAAAAAAAAATCTGCAGTTTATGAGCAATGGTGGCCTGGTCTAGCTGGTTTTTGCCTCTGTATAGAACATTGGGTCAGGTGCTGTCTATCTTCAGTCTCTTCATTACAACAGATTTGTTATTCTGCAAGCTACCCACACTGAGTCAACAGCATAAAAAGTACTTTTGAGTGCACCATCTTATCAAAGTTACACAAATTAGTTTGTTTTAAGAAGAGTGCAGTTGAGTTTCTGAAGAACCAGGTTATTTTGTGCAACAGGTTGGGAAATAAAAGGCTTGCTACAAAATGAGGTGTTTAAGAAAATGCTTGAGGATGCAGAATTTATGTCCTTTCTAAATGAACACTTCATGTACAACAGCTCTCTTAACACTTGAATTCCCAAGAAGCATGATTCTTTCACAGCCTGGATTTTGTAATGTAAGAGCTGCAATATAGTTCATTTGTTCTGATGTTTATACTTCATTAAATGAAGCACTACATAGCATAGTGTGATTTCCTAACAGCTGAAATTGTCAAGAGCATATTGTCCTAAACAGACATGAGAGAGGTCAGTGGGTCTTGCATGTGTTCAATACACTGAGGAACACAAGTCTTATGTAGCAGTTGATTAATTTGTAGGGTTGCTGTAAAGCTTGTTCAGTCATTCCTGCTTTTTAAGGTCAGTTTTTCATGTTAACGTACTTGAGAAAGCATTATGTATTTGACTATAGAATGTTTTAGAGAATCTTCCCAAGTACATTTTTTGACAGGAACAAGTGTATCAACTTAAGCAAAATGCTAAGCTGTTTATCAAGGCTATATGCTATCATGTGATCCATGTGAACTTTAAGTCATATCTGTATCTGTTAACTTGGTTTTATGGCTTTAAGAAAATTAGTTGAATTTTTTTAGCTCACTTCATTCTTTCATTTGCTTATGTATTCAGGATGCTTAATGGGTAATTATCATCTTCAAAATGCTTTGGTGCCTGAATAGAAGGTGATGCTGAAGAGCTTTCTCTATGGGAAAAAACATAACTTAGAGTTGCAGGTTTGTTCTTAGCATTTCAACTACTGTGCATGTCTGCATTCTCTGAGAGAGTGATGTTTGAAAAGGCTTCTAAGTCCTGTCCCTTTGGTTTCTCCTGTTGCCATAAAGCAGAAGACTGGAAGAGGAAATGGGCTGTGGCTGAGGAGAGAAGCATTGCCGTCCCTTTTGGAGTCCAGTGTTAATTTTTTTCCTGAAGTTTAGTTTCCTTCCAGAACTCTCCCAGCATATCATCTTCGCTCTCTAACTTTCCATGAAAGTTTGTCTAAATAGAAAGGCACAGAGTTTTTTATCATTCCAGATGGGGGGAAAAAAAACGCAAAAAAATCAACAGACCCCCAAAACTAAGCAGGAAAAACTTGGAAAGCCCATTGCTGCTTGAAATTTTTGATTTGGATCTCTCTGTGCCTCTGCCACCTCTGGAGCTTCAAATAAACAAAGCATGTCCCAGCTGCAAAGCAGCCCATTCTTGTTGCTTTCTGTGCTTACATGGTAAGGCTGAGTTGCATGGTTTTCCAGGTAACAGAGGGACCTATGCCTCCTCTAGGTGACTGAGAAAGAACTGAGTGACAGGTTTAGGGTTTTGAGAGGAATAACCCTGTTTCCTGGAGTTTGCATGCTTGATGGCTCTGGAATGGAGAAGCTCTTCTACGCTTTCCTGGCCTTGAGACACGGAGCCCCTTTCTGGTTTGTCTACCCATCTTAGAAGATGAATTTTCCCCTGTGCTCTGCAAGTCAAGTTAGCTGTGCCCTGTTAATGGTCATGAAGGCAGAGATCCCAGCAGCTGGGGCAGGCAAGAATTACATTTCCTCTGAGCCCTTATGAAGTGCTAATCTCTGTGATGACCGAGTGACCCAGCTTGAAGAGGAGATGAAGTGGGCAATGATCAGGGGAGTTGCAGCAGAGATGAGAAAGGCTATACATGGGGTAAAAGTGGAAAGCTGTGGGAAAAGCAGCACTTCTTGCATACATATGAGGTTAAAGAAGAAGAAATTGTCCAAACAGGAAGTGAGTTCAAATTTGTGCTTGGTACCTTGTCAATTAAGTATTGATTTATTTCCACATGCAACTTCTATGCATAGATTAGTGTATTGCTACTTCTATGGATGACAGTATATGCATTTTATTTTAGATACATAATGCAAGAGGCATAAATCATGTAGAATTTAGGCTTATGCCCATTTCATAATTTAGTATTTCTTTCCACTGTGAAATTGTTATGCATTATGGTTTAATATATACATGGCAAGTTGTGGGAGAGGAAGTGTGTGTGTCTGTTGCTTATGATTTTAAGTATAACTAATCTCTCTTTATCTTTCTGCCTTCCTCATTTCATAAACTAATCTCAGTCATAGCTTCAGAGCCACTGATTTACATGTATGAGCAGTTTCTCACCTGTGTAGCCCTTCCTCTAGCATCTGGTAGTGATTGCTTATGAAATAAATATGGGATTCATGGTCTGATTCAAAAGATTTTGGGAAGCTTTGTCAGTACTTTACATTTTTCAAGGACACTGGGCACAGTATTTTCAGGCCAGGTTCCAATATCCCTTCTTAATGAACTTGGAACTTAAAGTCCAAATCCAAACATTGGATGTAGCAGATCTGATAAAATCAGACAGATTTGACCCTTTTTGGCTGTTACCATGTCTGCTGTGAACTTCAGTAATGTTTTTCTTCATTATATTTGTGAGATAATCCTATTTTTTTTGCTGCTTGATTTATTTCTAACAACTCTGAAGGGCAATGAATATGGTATTTTCTGGAATGAAGGTTGTGTTTGGAGGCTGGGGGGAGTGTCAAGCTGGTTTTTGTCCTTTTGTTTTCAACCCAGCTTCCATAGAAGACAGTGTCCTACAGACAGATAGAACAATGCTATATTCCATTTTAGCATTGAATCACAAGCGAGGTCTTTGGAATTAAATTTGGCGAATTGCCTGGATATGTTCAGTTTTCAACAAGCGCTGCTTTGTGCATTAGCACCCTCCGCTTCCTCCCTCCCTCCCCCCAACTCAGCCACTGAAGAGAGGAGGCGAAACAAAAAAAAAACCCAAAACAGGATAAAAGCATCTCTTAGAGAAAATGGGGAGGAGAAAAGGGATGAAAAGAGGAGGAAAGATGTTTTCCAGAACAGCTGTCAAATCTGTCAGAAGAGCTGGACATAATTTTTGACTTAGTCATACTCCTGAGTATCCGATTACATATGTATAAATATTTCTTTTTTTAATTATTATTAATATGAGGTGCAATGTAGTTATAATACAGTTTTTTATACAGAATGCAGCTCAATTTTGAACAGAATGTTTAAATGCTCATTTACCAGGACTTTGAACATGGGCACGAGCATGTCAGTATTTGGCACTAATGCGTTCTTCCTTTTTCATGTGTGTGCAATTGAGAAATGTGCTGTGGTAAGGAATATAGGCTGTTCTTGAGCATAGTAGGTAGGTGAAGCTTTGACAGACTTTAAGTTGCATGTTAAGACTGTATTTTATTAAACATTAATGTCTGTGCTGCTTTATTTTAAGTTGCTGAAGGATAAATGGAAATGTCAAGCTCAAAGGAATATTTTCCTTGAAAGATCTGTGAAACTATCTCATGACCTGAAGAAAGTAACCTGTGAAGTAAGGTACTGTCCTACTGCAGGTAAGATAGCTGTTAACTTACTGACAAAACAGTGGGTAAAGACGTCCCTCCCACCTCCGGTACTCTGTTTTAGTTAGGTCAAGTAGTGTGATTGATTGCACATCACCATTAAGCTACCATTTTCACTCAGCTAAAAAATGTTTGTCTGTTATATTCAATGCAGTGTGTTGTTTCAGTCTACCTGCGGAGCAAAATTTCTGATTTAAATGAGGATATATAACTAAAGTTAACCATCATGCAGTGGCTGCACCTACTACTGCATTGCAAAGAGGAAGGAATCACAAATAGATGTGCAAATAAGCTAACATTTACTGAGAGAGGAGAGTACAGAGGAGGTGTCCCTCTCTGTTATACTTGTAGGAGCTGGGGTCACCAGGCAAAGCTGAAAATTGAGAGCTATGAACCTGAAGGGAATTCTTATAATTCTTTTGAACTGCAGACAAAATTATTTCACAGTAAAATTGTACCAGAGGAATGTATAAGCTCAAATATTTTAAATTTAGAGAGCAAAGGGAAATCCATAGTCAAATAAATGCCATAACAGATGGTGGATTTTTTTTTCATTTGTGCTTTATTTTTGTCCCAAGGATGCAGCTCTGAAGCAAATATCATTTATCCTTATGCAATGAGCTCTGGTTTGAGTCTCAGGGCTGTCCTGGAGTCCACAACCTGGGTTCATTATGGATGAAATTGGTCTGAAAGGTGCCCTCTGGGAGGGTACCTGTAACATTCCTACCACTGAGGGTTGCTTAGTTCACAGCATTAGACTAGAGCTGTCTAGAAGTCACCTCTCCTCTCCTATGGAAGTGCATCTTCTATGGGTACTGAGACCTCAGCAGCAACTATTTGCCCTGCAAGTCTGCTGCTGCTATTGCTTTGCAAAATTATTTCTCAGTCTCTCCACTTAAAGCATGTTGACTGAGCTATAGATAGCTTTCATGATAAATTTGCGCATGATATTGTCATGCATAAAATGTGCAGGTCTATTTTAAGAACGTACATAATCTGAGGTTTTTAATTTATTAGAAGATGGAAGATGACTATTTTTAAGCAATAAATGAGTTTTAAGTTTCACTTTGTTTGCATGAAAAGCGCATCCTTTTAATGTACTCCAATGCCTTCAGCGTTTATTAGTTGACTAAAACAAGGTTAAATAAAACTCTTTAGCAAACCTGCCTTAAAAAGGGATGCATATGTGTGGCTAGTAAGTAGTTTGTTCTTTGGAACAGTTTTTTTTTTTTTTTTTCTCCTTCTTAGTAGCTGGTGCAGTGCTGTGTTTTGGCTTTAGTCTGAGAACAGGGCTGATAACACACCAATATTTTTAGTTGTTGCTAAGTAATGCTTACTCCAATCAAGGATTTTTCAGTGTCATGCTCTGCCAGTGAGAGAAAGGGCAAAATCTGTGAGGAAGCAGACAAGGCACCTGACTCAAACTAGCCAAAACAGTATTCCATACCACAGAATGTCATGCGCAGTATATAAACTGTGGGGAGTTACCCGGAAGGCCCAGATTGCTGCTCGAGTCAGAGTGGGTGTCAGTCAGTGAATGGTGAGCAACTGTATTGTGCATCATGTTTATTGCTTCCTTTTTTTCCTTTCCCCATTTAGTTTTGTTTTATCTCCTTGTTATTTCCCTTATCATTATTATGTAACTAGTAGCAATTTTATATTCTACTTCAGTTATTGGACAGCTCTTAACCCATGGGGTTTATATTCTTTCAATTCTCCTCCTCATCCTGCCTAGAGGGGGAAGTGTATGTGTGTGACTGGACTAGCAGTAAATTAAATGAGCAGGAAAATAAGAGTTAAATAAATAAATAAAACCCAGAAAAAGCTCTTTCAATATCCTCTAATTCTAGATGCTTAGCTAGTGACTGCCACTAATCTGATTTGTCTTTCTTTGAAACCTGACAGAAAGCATAAGCTACTTGGTTATATGGTATACACAATAATCATGTAGGTGATAAATCAGTGTAGACCTCAGCATTACTTTTCAAAGCTCAGAAGTAGTTTTGCTTTTAAGGAAAACTAAAGGAAGTCTTTTATTTAGTTTTTTATTTGCTTTTCTGGTACATCCCAGCCATGCTCAGCTGACTATGGTTCAGGGTAGTGTCTGTGCCAAGGATATGGTGCATATGAAGTATCGAAAGTCAAAAGGTAAAAGGTGTGCCACAAAGAAGTGAAGTTACTGTGACTTGTTTCAGTTTGGCTTTTAGCTGTTTGATGCTTTTTTTTTTTTTTTAATTTGTCATAGTTTCTGTAGTTCTCTTTTTCAATTGTGTTTAGGTTTGACAGAGTAGACCTTAGGAAGAAGTAAAACAACAAAGTGCTGCTAAAATGGTGGTGTTGAACAGGCTGCAGCATGGCTTCGAAGCTCCTAGAGAGCTTATTCAGGTAGAGTATTGCAGGAAATACTTCAATATGTTTAGTCATACTGGTCACAGATCAGAGCTTTTTGCCAGCCTAATAGGTGAAACCTGCATCTCTTGCTGAACCTCATGAGAGCTGTGACTCTCCTGTGCCAAGTCCAGGTCAGCTCAAAGGGGAGGCTGTGCAGGGCAAATAGATTCATCCAGAGGTGGCCATATCCCATGCAAACAAAATGAGTGTGGCTTATTAGGATTGGATCTTTAGAGTGAAACAGCTGTCGAGAAGGTCCCAGTGTCCTTGCTGAACATGTTACTGGAGTGTGGAGGGTTGTGTCAAATTAGCTTTGGCATGAGCCTGAAAACTGAGTGCATTTACATAGTTGGGGCACACAGTTTAGTTTCATTAGAAATAATAACAGTTTAGGTGCTCTGAGACTATACTACAGTGTGAAACAAAGTGTGGTAACTGGAAAAGACTGGGAGACTTTTGTCATAACTGTACTTGTAATTTCATCTAAATAGTAATTGGGGGGAATTGTAGCATAGGTGCTCCCTAGCTTTTCAATCCCTGAGTGTTTTTTTTTTTAGGGAGCACTGATTTTTGCCTGTTCAATTTTTCATTAGTGTTCCCTGGTTATTGAATGGGTTCCTGCAATGTCCCTAGCTTTTTTATTTTTTTTGTTTTGGCTGGAGCATATCACTTGGCTATAATTCAGATGATATTGTCCATCACTACTAAACTGCAGTTTGCCTTTGTCAAAACTTAGCCCCAGCTGTTCACTAGAGTGACGTGCATGGTGTCTAAGTATGCACATCTGGTCATTTTGGAACAGGTTTAGTACATTCCTTTTGGTGCTAGAGTTTAATTTGCAGCTGGAAAGCAGACCAGCACAGCGCTAAATTACTCAGTTTCTGATAAATGCTTTCTTTGTGACTGCGTTGTGAAAATGATTTATGGGAATACTCTGTACCCTGATAAGTTTCTTCCTCTTCTTCCGCCACTTGCCTGGAGTCTGACATCCTGCAGCTTGTGTGTTAGTCTTTGCATCTGCTTGCTAAGTGCATAATCATTACATAAGATGAAGATCCGGGCCATGTAATTAAAGCAATAAACTGAAATAGAAATTTAAATTTCATACCTTTTGGCAGTTGCAGAAATTAAGAAGAATTAAAATCAAACTTTTGCAGGTAAGTACCAGCAACTTTTCTGTCCTACATTTGAGGACTGTTTTTGTGATCAGTTTGACTACTCTTGATACAAAAATAAGAAAAGGACTATCACTGTCTGGAGAGACAGAAATTGATTCTGGGAAAGCAAAATTAGAAAAAAATATATATATATATATATTTTTTTTTTTTGTCCTATAGAATTACTCTTGAATGTATTTTGATTAGTAAGGCCATTTTCCAGAGTGGGGAGGGGGAGTGGTGTGAAGATAATTACTGACCTGACATAGATCCAGTGATGCTCAGATTCAGTAAAGTTTAATTTTCAAGACTTCAGTAAACTGAAAAGTACTTGTATTCCCTTGCAGGCTCAGACCTTGGTATTTCTTTCTAAGCAGTAAGCAAGAAGGACAAATGGAGGGTGCCTTTTTGCCACAGTTGCACCTTTGACTCTGCTCATCTTGTGACCTTGTAGTAGTGTCTTTGCATCTTGCATCTCACCTGAGTGAAGATGATAAGGCTGCACTGGTTTGCTATTTGTAGTTTCGAAGAGGATCAGGCTGCTTGGCTTTTCTTTATAATTATCAATCCATATTAATTATGTTTTATATCATTGTAAGAAGGATGCATCATTTATCAAATTACATCAAGAATTCACATATTGATAGTTACATGCGGAGCTGTAAAAGTTCTGGGTATTTTTTAAGGTACAGAATGTCTTTTATAGTGAGTTGGTCTTTTTTTTTTTTTTCTTTGTCTTCTTCATTTCTTAGTTGACTGGTTGAGAATACTTTTTGTTCCACCTTCCCCCAGTCCTTTCTTACCTTCTTCATTGCTAGGAACAGCTGGTACAAGCCATTTCCTTGTAATTATCAGTTTGCCGCTTTAGCAGCTCTCAAGATAGGGTGCACAAAAGCTGTGGTGTTTCTAGGGCAAGTCAAAACTGCTGCCAAGTATTAGAGAGACCATGGGAAGTGTGAGTGATGATAGCTTGCTCTTTGTCACCTGACCCGAATTGCACATTATTGCTGCTTTTTGCTAGGGATGTAGGAGGAGAACTTGCTGCCATTATATAGTTTTATCTAAACCCCCTCTCCGTTTCATTCTGCTTTCTACAATGACTTTGAAAAATACCTCATACAATTCCAGCAAAGAGGAAGCCACCTAATTGTTTATTGGTTGTACCACTGAGAAGATGGATAGTTGAAATGAAAACGCAGATGTGCGTACCTCCATGAGCAAAACTGAGGCAATTTATGGAAGAAGCTGTGTATATGAATTCCTCTCTGGACTGTATCACTGTGCACAGTAATCTCTTGACAAACTTTCTACTAGATTAGAAGTTATTTCTGTTGCATATGCAGGCATTCTCTATCTGTCTCATAACTGGAGTGCATTGAGTATGCCCTTTGATAAGCAGAGGCTGGACTTGCTCACCTTGAGAGGTCCCTTCCAAATGACTGGCTTCATTTACACAATTCATAATGCACCTTTGTGGAGTGTGTGTGGTCCTGTTTCTTATCCTATTTGTCCTACACCCCCTTCAGGGAAGTATGAGTATGTAACTGTGGGAGAGAAATCCCTGGCATGAAAAAGACTTCGTATGCTTGTTATGTTACTTGAGAAGGTCCTGTCAAACAACTGGTCCTTCAAACTACTGCTAAACTTCACAGGGAAACTTAATTCATCTGTGATTTGCCATGACTTTCTTGGATAAAAAGCCCCAAGACTGATTTTAAATAGATGTTAAATTTCAATGGAAATGTAGTCCTATAATCCTTAGATGCTGTGTGTGATCAGGTAGTGTCATACATAACTTTTTTGCACTATCCTGCTGTGAAGACTCTGCAATGAGGTCAAATTGCAGGTCTCATTTAATACACCCTTGTCCTCTCTTCCACCCTATCATGTAGTCTTATAGTCTGTGAAACTATTTTTTGTTGAAAGCCAACACCTCCTGAATAATTCATTAATGGAGGATTTAGTATGTATGCCTGTTGTTTAAGCATTAGTTAATGAGTCAGGACATTTTATGAAAATTTATGGTTGACTATGTGATCACTGCATAATGCAAAGGCCAGGAAACCTCAGATGGAAAATGGTAGTGGCATAAGTCAATGGAAGACATTTTTCCATTTTCACCTTGAACAAGTAAGCATTTATTTTAAAGGATTAATGCAATTTCAATCATCTGCTATACATTAGATAGTCACATTTACTGGTCCACCTGTTACTATCTTTGCTCAAGGATCAGATTGCTCTTTTAAGAAGCCAGAATAAATAGTACAGTTTTAGGCATTTTCCCCAGCTTGAAAAAATGTTGCATTTAAGCTAAGGGATTTTTGTTTTCTGCCACTTTAAATAATCAGTGACTCTTGTGTTTCAATTGAAACAAAAAGAAAAAAGGAAAACCAGGATGTCTACTATAGTGCTGTTTGGGAGTCATGAAATGTGCCTGGGAGCTGAGGACTTGTTAGCCCTGCTCATTCATATAATTATTCATGTGTTCTTAGAGTATTGTCGGTCTATGGTAAGAAGTCTGTGCTTTCTTCTATCAATCACAATTGTCAGTGCCTAAGATGTCAGTGCCACCATTCTCCCATTGAGAACATTAGCTAGTAAGCAAAACCAGGGAGCTGCAGGTGCACGTCAGCCTGTGGAATTGCCCAACTCTACAGCTACTTCCATGTACAAGTGTGTGTAATGTAACCTATTTTATAGGCACACATAAGATTGTTTAAATTACTGCTTTCAAAGTGTGTCCTTAGACCCATTTATTTTCTTACATTGAAGAGATATCTTGAGTGTTTTAAACTATTGATATGGCACTTTAACTCCTTGTAAAAGTGAGTCTAAAATATGTATGGTGGGATTTTAGGCAAACTTAGTCATGGAAAATTACCATTGTTATGTGGTTAGGGTTATTGTATAGTAGGTTCATAACCAGACTCTTCCTGAAGGGAAAAATTATTCATAAAAAGGTGGTGGCCAAAGAGAGAAAATGCATAAGCTGAATAGTTGTGGAGTGCAGCCAATACCAATGTGTGGAAAGGATTGCGTAAGTCTTAGAAGGTACTGGAAAGATCTGGTCACTAATGAATTATAAAAGATTTTCAGAAATTCCTGGTATTATTTCTAAATTTTCTATTGCTTTCTGTGACAGATTTAAGGACACAGATGCCAAAAATCTGTGGATAAAAGTTGCTGTACATTTTCCAGAGCACTACGGTGCCATTTATTTAACTATGTAGTTAAAGAAAACCAACTTCTACAAAACTTCATTTTAAAGGATTAATATATGAGTGTGAAGAGGGAAGAACTTTATTGTACTATCCTTGAGTCAATAAAAAGCCCAGTGTGATAAACCTTTGTTAACTGACCTGGGGAAATATTTGTTTTACTTTACAAATATTGATCATTTTGACTGAACAACAAAATACTAACGGAACTATTCTTTTCTGTCACATACCATCCAGTAAAAGATAACGGGTAGCTGAAATTGGTGAAATAATCTTTATTCCCTTTCACTCCTTGGATCAAAAAGGAAATTGCATAGGCGCTGCTCCTAAAACCCTGTCAAATCCTCTTTGCGTTGCTTTGAAATGCAGGGAGTGTTGTCAAGGGGTAGTTCAAAGTCATGAGAGAGGGCAGTGGTGATTTCTTGAAAGAGCTTCTCATCTCTTCAGACCTTTTAAAGTCATTGATTACCATTCACCTCTGGTGAATGCATTTCCCCTAAGTGGTAATCTCCTGTCAGCTATCTACTATAGATATGTGGCTGTTGGTGAAATCACTTGTAAAACAAAATGAAAGTGAATTAAATCTGGCAATCGTGACACTGTAGGAAAGCACAGTGATACCTGTTGTACCGTTGGTTCTCCCACACATTCGTTTTGCCTGTTCTGAAAAGCCTCCAGAGACTGACACCGTGAACATCTCTGTGTGATCTGTTCTGGTCCTTACACCTTGGACAGGGGTTTGTCTTTGTTTTTCCTGTTCTTCCTCTTCCCTCAACCACTACCTTCCCATGGTTTCCTAATAAGCAGTCTCAACTTTCTTTTTGTCATCATTTTAAGCCAGCTGTTCTTCCTGTCCCTGGTAAATAGGGAAGATGATATGCTCTCATCCTCTTTGTGGAAACCTTTCAGATGTTCAAAATCTTTTGACATGTTTCTTTCTTTTCTTTGTAGACTATTGATCTAATGACAGATGGAGGTCTTCCTGAGCCTGAAAAATAAAGATACCTGCAAACCTGTGTGTGCATTCAACAGCAAATATGTAGCAGAAGCAGTTGTGAGAAAGAGCCTGTACACTTCTTTCCTGTTTATCACTTTAACCTTGATTTATGTGGCTTTAACCTGTCATGCTCAATTAATAAAATGTAATGGTCAATAACACATTACTAGACAGTGAAGAATGACTTGGAAATAGCTGTCAGCAGTAGTTAGCTACACTTAGGTATTTTTTCTTGCATGTTGTGTCCAAGCACTGCCTGTGGGTGAATTGGCAATTAGAATTCTGGTAAATTGCTTCCATCCAAGATCCAGAAGCAGTTCTAGAGAGCCAGGGTTGAGGCTTCTTCTAAAAGTATATTAATGAGGCGATCTGTGCAGTTTGCTTACACAAGTTCTAAATGTCACTGCCTGAAGTCTTCCTGTTCATGAAATAAAAAGTGGCTTTTTAATGAAGGCTTCTGGATTAAGCAAGAGCTAAGATATTCTTACGGTTCCTTCAAGCCTGATGAGGTCATACACATGCATGCACTGGAGAATGTTTCCAGTGCAGTGTCTGCAGAATCTGCCAGTGTAAAGCTGCATGGTTGGTATTTCAACAGGTTTATACTGGTTTACTTTTTATTTTTACACATACCTTTAAAAAGACCTTGGGTACATTTTAGAAGAGGTTGTCGGGTGATGCTTCCTAGCACAAGTTAGAAAGCCACAATATTGGTCTGCTGGTAGCAAGTAACTTATAGGTGTTGTATGTGATCAGTCTCAGGTGCTCAAATATCTGGCTGTGACAGGAAGTAGTCTCCTGCACTCAGTGTTCTTCAGTTACTGTGGGTTGATGGATGCTGAAGGAAAGGTCTATCCCTACAATAAAAGTTGAGACTCTTGGGAAACAGTCTCTTAACTCTTACTGGTTCTTCTCACCTTGACTGTACAGCTGAGACATGTCTTGTAAATAATGGCCATGCATGTAACAATCAACATCTAACTTTATCTTATTTGGGATATATAGTCAATAGTATAATAGAAATGAAAACAAAAAAGTCATGGTAGGAAGGGAGATTTTAGGGTTTTTGGTGGTTTATTTTTTTTTTTTTTTGGTTGGTTGGTGTTTTGTTTTTTTTTTTGTGTGTGTATGTCTCTTTGAGCAATGTTACAGAAAAGCAGTAAGAAAAAAAGACTAGTATTCAAATGTTGTGGTAGAATAAATGGTCTCTGTAAACTTACAGGCATACTGCTCATCTTCTGATCCTCCCTCAAGCCACAACATGAAAGCGCACATAGGTAGAAAAGGGAGAGTTGGAAGACTGCTGTAGTATTTGAAGTTGTAATATTGCTTCAGTATTTCAGTAATAACAGGGACCCGATCACCTTGTTTGAAGCTAATTAATATTCTTGTAAGTCACCCTGCCCTTAACTCCAGTTGTCTTCCTTCAAGAGAGTCAGCCAAAACCACATCCATTGAGTATCTCCCTTCCACAACTCCTCGCCTACAGAAAATATACATTTGGTGACCATATAAAATTAGCTTGCATTTCAAACTGGAGTTTATGTTGATACATATAAGCTCTGAAACAAGTCTTGGCTTGAGCTGGCCTTGCCACACAGCATTTGTTAGTCCAGTGGCAATTTAAATTGAAACAACTTTGTTTAGTGGTGTAGATGTGGCCCATTGCATGTTTTTGGTGTACTTTGGCCGGTAGCTGTTTATTAAAAACAAGAGGGTATAAGGGTGGGACCTTCATATATATATATATATAGGAGTTTGAGGTGGTAACTTAACTGGGGAAAAAGCTGAGAGGAAAAATAGCTGGCCTGTATTACTTTGTCCTAGCAGAGTTGGGATTTGACACCAGTAGGTAAGGCTTTATTGTGAGCTGCAAGAAGATGTAGGGATGATAGCTTAGCTCCAGCCTCTCTTGGTAAAGATTCACTGGGATTTTTTGTTTATGAATACCACAGCACTCTGCATGATGGCTAGGAAATACTGTTGTATTATTTACCATTTTTTTCCACTTGTGCTCTTCTGAGTATAATAAAGAGCTTTGAAATGAAAAGGGGAATTAAAGGTGTGAGTAGCACATGAAGAGCTTCTGTTGGCTGCCAGTGATGAGGATCACTTTGATGCTTTTTCAAACGCTGGTCGAGGTGTAGCCAAAGCCCTGATCCCATTTCCACTCCTTTTTTCCTTCAGCGTGGGTGAACCCACACACCTGCTTATGCAACTGAAAGCTTGCTCAGTTGGGTTTATGGTGGCCTCTACTGGTGCTCCTCTGCAAAGGAAAGAACTCTGCTGTTCATGTTTGCGCTTTCAGAATCCTAATAGTCCAGAAAATTTCTCCTTTGTAAGTGAAGTTTGGGGGTGAAGAAAGAAAGCCCTTCTAGGGAGTCAGCTGTTCTGGAGAGCCCTTCTAATTGAGACCTACCACCAACAGTAGAGCTCTTAAAGCTTTCACAACTGAGTATTTTCGTTTTGTTACCTCCATGAGCAAATGTGGCCTGTGAAAGACTAGCCTTGAGCCTCAAAGCATAGCAGAGCTCCTGTTGGCTTCAGCTTTGGGTTGCAGCTGTAGGCTGGCTGGGGTTGGGCAGCTGGGGTGAGTTAGGGTGCTGTGTCCTGTGTGCTTCTTGGCAAGGCTTGTTTGCTTTGGTTAGGCACTACCTGTGATCTGGCTTAATCTCTTCCTGTCCTTCTAAACAGTTCTGTACTATGGGTAGTTAAAGCCATATAGAAGCCTTTCAGCTGTTGTGGGTGGAATAAAACAGGTGAATCAAGAGGTCTTGAGAAGTTAGTCAGGAACCTTGTGTTTATCGCTGAGAGAATGCTTTGGATTCATGTGGGTACAGGGCTCTTCCATGCAGCAGCTGGGCCAAAGAAAGCGTATCAGTGCATCTGCATGCCAGGAAGAGCATGGAGAGTGTTTTCATGGTGGGGAGAAGCTGGAGCTGGCATGAGAAATACCATGGAAAGGAGTTAGTGTCCAGGTTATGCCTCCATCCTTTTCAGCCAAAGAGCGAGACATTTCTCTGAGCAACAAAAGGCCTTCTTTTTTCAGACTTAAATGACTCTTCATATGCTTCTAAACACCAAATCACTGTTTGTAAGGCCCTTTTGCCAGTACTTGTGAGTGGGGGAGAGGGGTTCTGTTGGTGGTTTGTCAATCAGCTGTGTTTAGTTTTTCTTAGAAACTAGAAAAGTTAGTGAATTTTGTGCTGTGTGCTGGTCCCTTCTGACAGTTGTAATGTAACGAAGATGTGTGCCATTATCTTTGAGTTGAGTTTGGTTCTGTTTTTTTTTCCCCCCAGATGCCCAAAAACTGGGCTCTAGAGCAGGTAGAGCAGAGGGTCAGATCTTCTCAAGTTGGTCTGTGAACTCATCTGCTGAGTTTCCAGCCATGCTTGCCTAGCTCATGAAGACAGCTGTCTGATGCAGAATGTTGGTCTGTTTGAAAGTCATGACCCAAAAGCACACATTTGTTTTTAAACTGTGAGCACTTGTGTTCATCGGTTTTAATTTGTTTTGAGTTGCTAACGGTTGTGTTCTTAGGCTTTTTCTTAGAAAATATGAAGGCTAAGAAATTTAGTTTTGTGTTGTTTGGTTGGTTTTTAAACAGCTAACAGCTGAGGTTCAACAGTTGAGAAGCTGAAGCCCTGATAAAAGCACTGAATATCATGAGACTTGAAATAAAATCATGAGATGGCAGTGTTGCTTCTAGCAGCTGATCTTTTTGGTGATGCTTCATTTTCTAGGTCTCTGTGCAAATGCTTTTTCTTTGCCAAACCCCCTATATTGACAAATTACAGCCAACACTAAATGCGTGATTATTTCTACTATCTAACCTGTTTATCACTTCTGTGTTGCTTCTGGATTTGCCAGCTAAAGTTCTGACAGGCACAAATTAGTGTACTTGTTTTCCTGGCAATGCATGGATTTTGAATATGGTTAAATGTGCTTAAATTAATCTGACATCTGGAGATGTGGGTAGTGAGAACACGTTTCTATGTTACCAGCTAACTTTAGCCTTGTAGTTGAGGCAGCTTTCTCTAGCTGTGTGTGGGGAGCTTGTAGAAGAGCCCTTTGGAGACAACAGCCGGTGTCAGGCATGCTCTGGCAGTTGATAGAGCATAAACGGACCTGCCTCTTGACTGATGTGCTTCAATTTAGTCCAACCTGTTTCAACTATAAGGACATCATTAGTCTAACAGCAGCCAGGGAGCTTTCCCTGTCAAGTTCAAGTGATTTTTCAACTCTTTCTGGTTGCATTTGTGCTTTGCTTTCAGCCTGAGTTTATTCAGGTATGCTATGAAGGAGAGCATCACCAGTGCTTGTTGAGGGTAGTGTTGACCTGCAAAAGTATGCTGTCAGGCTAATGCAGGCAGTGCTTTGTAAGTTTAAAACCCTGTGTCCTTGGGCTTGACAAGTACATCAAAACTCATCTAACACCATGAGAAGAGGTTTCTGTAAAGCCAGTGTCACATGTCACTTGCTTATCATAGCCTGTTGGCACTGTAATAACACCACAATGCTTTCATATTGAGCTTAAAGAAGGTATCAACATACTTATGCTGATCCCTTTACCTAGGATCCAGTCCCAAGCAAGATCCTTCTCTGTGGTCAAAGGGTAACTATACCTTTTACTTACTTGTTTTTTTCCTCTTGCTTTTCTTCTCATCCCAAAGCTCTGCTGCAGTTAGAACACTCGAAGGGTGACATTTTGTTGCCTTGAGCCAGAATAATGGCTGCTCTCACTACACTTGAATAACGCTAATGTCCTTTGAGCAGGGGGCTGGAGAAGCATTTCCTGGCTAGACAGTAAACCAAACTGGCACAGGGATAAGCTTTTAAGCAGCTTGGTTGCTGTGTGGGCAACATTCTCCACGGGCTGCAAGGGTGGGAATTTCACTTCAATATCTGGCTTTTGTGCATCGAAACCTTCTTACTTTACACAGATGTGTTCAGGAGAATAAGGCCTGGGGTTTGTTACTAGCTCTTGTCTGAGGTTAAGCACAGTGATAGCAGCAGCTTCAGAGCTACAGTAAACTCAGGTGATGGAGCTTGACTTTGTGCAGTGTGGTGGTGGTGACCTCTTGGTTCCCCATAGTGCTGTCATACTGTGGAAGCAATGAAGTGTGGTCTAAGAGTGTGAACTCAGGAGGAACAATTGTAAAGGTGGTGGGTTAAAATATGGCAGTGATATGTAAAACTCTTTTCCCTGGAAAGAACCTTAATGCCATTTAGAATGGAAATAAGAATAGCACCTACGTTCTTCTGTTAGGATCTGCAGTACACATTCATTGTCTTGGTTTCAGTAATTTTTAGTAGAATTCAACTTCAGCTGCTCCCAGATGAACAAATAGGAATTGAACTAACTTAAAGGAGGGTTTTTCTCTATTTGGAATACACAGATATTAAAAAGGAAAATCATTATAGGTATTAATGAGTAGCAGATAACTGACTGTGTTTTTGTGTTAATGAAATCTGTGCACTGCTGTTGGTCAAGATCTGCAACATGTGTCACAGCAAGGGTTAATTCTGTAAGGCTGTAATTTACAGATAGAGAAGGATATAGGATTTCAGGGAAAAATTCAGTGGTGAGTTCCAAGTAGCCTCTAGCTTCTTTAGTATAGCGATTCCAAATCCTCAGGGAGTATAAGAACTGCAAAAACTGGCCAGGCTCACATGATCTTTCTAAATAGCTTCTGCTTTTGTCATTCTCTGAGTCAGAACACTGGGCTAGATGGCTATTCTCTGACACATCTGGGCATCATTACTTACATTTTTAAGCAACAAAAAATTCCTGTTCTCATGTTCCCACAAACATCATGCTATAGATATTTTTCCCTCTGTGTATACATATGGACATGTTTATTTCCTGGGGGATGCATGCACCCTCATAGTGCTTATCTTCCCATGCTATTATTTCAAGATCAGGCAATGGCGGCAAAAGACAATTCCCTGAACAGGAAGAAGTCAGGTCTAACTTCTTTCAAAGCTTGTCTCTGGCACACTTCTTATTAGTTGAAGGGAGGCTCTGGATAAAACACATATATAACTGAGTATAATCTCCACGAAAACTTTCTGAGCTGTCTTGCCTTCAATGGTAGGTTTGTTAAAACTTTGTCACCTTGTTCTCAGAAATATCAAGTGAGGGATTTTGTCTTCATTTTCTAAAGTGGATTAGCTCTGGCATAGCTGTGATGCTACTCAGAATTCAGGGTGGCTTCAAGGTTGCAGTGTCAGAAGCATTAGCAATATTGCTCTCAAAATGTGCCTGCTGGCAATCTGCAGTATTAATAATAAACAAAATGCAATGAGTCCATGTAGAAAAACTTTACAGGTAGTGTAATCTTCTATCACAGTGTGCAATTTTTTGTACTTTCAAAGTTACAGAATTCTGCGGTTTTGGTTTTTGTTTGGTTTTGGTTGGTTGGTTGTTTTTCTTATAACAAATGTCCTGTTTCAGAAACTGTTGCAGCTGTTGGACGATCATTGTGTCTAGTTCAGGTAGTTTTGTAACCAAAATTCTAGTTCAAGGTTGTAAAGAGAGTAGGCACAACAGTATTAAAGTGGGATCCTCTAATAGCTTAGGGCATTTATGGACACGCAGGTAGAGGGAGGGAATGATACCCTGTGCTCAGGACAGATGACTGGGAGCTTGGCTTGAATTCTTCTCATGGATATGTGTTGCCCTGGATTTGTGTCTCAATCCCCTCAAAATTGGGGATGGATAGCGCTTGTTTCACTGATAAAAAGGAGAACGACATTTTACAAGGACATGTAGTGACAGGACAAGGAGTAGTGGCTTCAAGCAGAAAGAGAGGAGATTTAGATAGAATTTTTTTTTTTTTTACTTTCTTATAAGGGTGATGAGGCACTGGAACAGATTGCCCAGAGAAGCTGTGGATGCCCCATTCCTTGAAGTGCTCAGAACCAGGCTGGACAGGGCCTTTGAGCAACCTGGTCTAGTGGAAGGTGTCCCTGTCATGGTTCCTTTCAACCCCAACCATTCTGTGATTCTGTGAAAAGGAGTTTGAGTAAATGTTTCTTTAGATGTGCAACTTCCGCAATCAGAGTAATAGAGTGTCTGTCCGACTGTTTCAGGTAACAGTTGATAGTGTTGCAGAGCACAGAATAAACAAACTATGCCTCATTTTGAAAATTGCTTAAATTACTGCTGTTCTCGCACAGATGTTGGCTGTTGCAAGCCCACTTTGGGATTACAGCATTATGATTCAGAGATGTCATCGTATCTCCTCCAGTGCTGTTTATCCATCTGCACATAGTCTTCTCCTGACTCTGCGCAGGGATGAAAGAGGAAGACGGAAGTCTAGATCTGATGATTGGCACTATCATTCTCATACTTAAAAGGCTATTGCTTGCACTTGTCACCTCCTGCACTATTTATGTTGTATGTAAATCATCTGATCTATGTTGTGCTCCTGATAATTCTCAAGCTGTTTCCCAGAGCTGCTCATCATTGTCATTGCTGCCATGGAAACAAATTGTTCCCAGTTTCATAGGAAGAATATTTTCTTTTTCTGTGACAGCTTTGGTTATGATGCATAAGAAATTGAGAGGCCAGGCATCATCCTCTATAACCACTTGCTCTTGGAAGAGTTCTTGGAGGAATACAGGGTGGGTGATGCTACTTAACATTTGTTGCTTGTTTTGTTTGGAAAATCAAGTGAAAGAAGGGGGGATGGGTATCCGACCATATTTGCTGCCTTTTGTTAAGAGAAGCTCTGCCTCAAAGTCTTGCTGCGACACATCATTTTTAAAAATTGAATGACTGCCATTGTCCTTCCCTTGTCCTTTGTGTTTCCTGACAGCATGACTAGTGTGTTCCCATTGACTTCTTTTTTGACAACATTGAGGAGTCACTACTTATTTAAGCCATGTTTGACTGTTGCATCTTTTTGAACAAGAAATGATGAGGGGAAGAACCAACCCCTCTCCTAATTGCAGTATCCTATGCATACATACATGGTATGTGCCTGCTCTGATCTAACCTGCAGCTGATTGTTACTAAGTATGTTTCCAGAAGCATGAAAATTGATCAAAGCATTTTTCATTCTTATGCATGTGAACAAGCAAGGTATTCTGATGCTAGCTTGGTCTGGATGTAAATCCTTGCATAAACAGCTCTGTTGATTTTCATTATGCATTTCTATGCACATGACTTCTTGTCCCCATTTGGAGTGCTGCATCCAGCTCTGTGTTCCCCAATATAAGAGGGACGTGGACCTGTTAGAGCGAGTTCAGAGGAGGTCATGAAGATGATCAGAGTGCTGGAGTACCTTTCCTGTGGAGACAGGCTGAGAAAGTTGTGCTTGTTCAGCCTGGAGAAGAGAAGGCTCAGGGGGAGACCTTAGAGCAGACTTCTAGTACCTGAAGGGACCTACAGGTAATTTGGAAACGGACTTACTACAAGGGCATGTAATGATGGGACAAGGAGGAATGGCTTTAAGCTGGAAGAAGGGACACACTGATTAAATGCTAAAAAGTAATTCTTTACTATAGGGGTGCTGAGGCACTGGCACAGGTTGCCAGAGAACTTGTGGCTGACCCGTCCCTGGCAGTGTTCAAGGCTATGTTGGATGGGGCTTTGAGCAACCCCATCTAGTGAAAGGTGTCCCTGCCTATGGCAGGAGTTTGGAACTGGATGGTCTTTAAGGTCCCTTCCAACCCAAACCAGTCTGTGATTCTTTGCAGTGTTGCCATGTGCACATGGAAAGAGCTCCCTGTTTGGAAAAGTAAAGCTTAGCTAAACATCTCTTTTCCAGAATGCACCTAGTATCAGGCTATCCGTGATCTTAAACATTCATCTGAAGGCTCAATTTTGATAAAGCAACAGTGAAATTAGGGTACATTTTATCTTTCAGTTTAGGCACATTCCCTTCTATTGCTTTCCTTTGTTCAGCTCCTGCAACTTGTCTGTATAGCAGAGAATTCAATATAGGATTACAGCAGTCTGCTTTGCTGGTTTCTGACATGCCTGGCACAACAGGAATCTTCTCCTTAATTGAGCCTTGTAGGTGCTAATGCAGTAAGACTTTTGCTGATCATGGCAGCTTACAGTATGTAGAATCATATAATCATAGAATAGTTAGGGTTGGAAAGGACCTTAAGATCATCAAGTTCCAACCTCCTTGCCATGGGCAGGGACATCTCACACTAAACCATGTCACCCAAGGCTCTCTCCAGCCCAGCCTTGAATACCGCCAGTGATGGAGCATTCACAACTTCCCTGGGAAAGCCATTCCAGTGCCTCACCACCCTTACAGTAAAAAATTTCTTTCTCGGGTTCAATCCAAACTTCCCCTCTTTAAGTTTGAGCCCATTACCCCTTGTCCTCTCAGTACAGTCCCTAATGAAGAGTCCCTCCTCAGCATCCTATAGGCTCCCTTCAGATATACTGGAAGGCTGCTCTGAGGTCTCCATGCAGCCTTCTCTTCTCCAGGCTGAACAGCCCCAGCTTTCTCAGTCTGTCTTCATAGGGGAGGTGCTGCAGTCCCCTCATCATCCTCATGGCCTCCTCTAGACTCATTCTAACCATTCCATGTCCTTTTTATGTTGAGGACACCAGGACTGCACACAGTACTCCAAGTGAGGTCTGATGAGAGCAGACTAGAGGGGCAGAATCACCTCCTTCAACCTGCTGGTCACTTTCCTTTTGATGCAGCCCAGGATATATGATTGCTTCTCAGCAAAACAAGAATACCCTCACATGGCAAAACTGCAGCTTGGGCAAGGTATGCTCAGCAGATTGAATGCATTTCCGCATTTCACCAGGTAGAGCAAACTTACATGAAAATGGCTGTGAATTCCCCTCCATGCTACCTTTAGTTGGTTTTTATTCTGCTGCTGTTGTATGTACTCTAGGTTTTCCCTGTCAGCAAAGTTACAGCAGTGTTTGATTAGAGATTTGGTGGAACCCACTGTTGGGAGACTGACAGAAAAGGGAGATGACATAGGAGATGTCCTCTCCCTTTCAATAATTTGGACCTTGATAATACATTGGTTCAAGCATATCTAAATTAGTTGCTCAATTTTTCATCCCCGTGTTTAAATTTGGCAGGAAATTCTGCAGCAAGCAGCTTTGCTATTTTTTGTATCTCTCTGCATTGAGACTTCTAATGAGAAAAGTAATATTGCACGCAAATCATTGAATTATATACAAGACAACAACCTGTGCTTGTCTCATACTCCAGCAGTCATGACAGTAAACCTTGATACTGGATGTGGAAATGAAAGTGAACTGTCTGTGGTTTTCCTGTGATTTACAGCTGATGGAACTTGATGGTAGAACAAAAGAATAGAAAGCTATCAAAAATGCCCTTTTGTCTAATAGCTTAAGCAAGCGAGAGGTACTCAGTGCCCTGCCAGGAAGATTTGGTGGCGTGGCATGTGCTGCAGTTCTCAGTGATCCCATTTTGAGCGGATCAGGTGCAGTGCTCAACAGACGCTTCAGAGTGCTAAGTAGTTGGGGGCGAGTGGGTGAAACACTGCCTGACTTGTGTTGGCAGATGGGAATTCAGGGATTCATTAGTCATGCTTGTTTTGCAGTGCATTATAATGAAAAGAGAAAAGAGTTGCCTTTCGATGGCTGAAGAGGGCTTTTAAATACTGCAGGCTGAAGGCCACTGTGCTTAAATGATGTTGTCTTCCAAAACAGTTTATCTTCAGGATAGTCATATTGCATATTGGGGAGACATATGTGATGGGATTAGGATTACCAGGCTCTGTTAATTATAGAAAGTGGACTACTGGACCTTATTTTAGAATAAGCAGAGAATGGTCGAAAGAGATGCTATCTTAAACACATTTTCTGTAGGTAGGAAGACCTTATTCAACTACAGCATAATCGCACAGTACTGTCGTTCTCGTCTGACCAAATTAGGGGCTGTTCCTGTAAAAATCAGTCAACTGAAAGATTAAAATATTTTTTTCCAAACATCCTGCTTAATAGTATCTTTACGACACTCCAATTCGGAGTCTGCATCTGTCTTAATGTCTCTTTCTTCCCAGGAGGATATAATGTGCTTTAAGAGAAGCTCTGCCTTGCAATTCTTCAGTGATTCACTTTTTTGGGTGGAAATTGGGTCTAGACCTGTGCTATTTGTCAAGGAGATATAAGATGTGTGAGGCATACTGTCCTGGTCACATAGTTTTAATTTTAGATTGCAGGAGGGAGGAGGAAGACAAACAAATCTTTCCAGCCACCTACATTGTCAGTATTGAAAGTCACAAATGTCTAAAAGGGTGTTAGTAGAAAGGATTAGCAATGAAATCATCCATGTAAGTTAATAGGCGGGTAAATATGATGAAGTGAAAAATGCTATAAAATTAATAGGTGGAGAGGCATGAATATTTGTAACCTTGCTAATGTCTGTGGCAAAGTAAAATACTCTGGAATAAATTAGAATACCAATGAGAGGAATAAGCTTATGAAAAGTTTGAAGTGTGTTCTGTCAAAATTGGGCAACCTTTCTTAATTGGTATCTCAGAGGTATGCTTCTGCCTGAAGAAATACGGACAAGCCTTGTGAAGGGGTCCATCCAAAAGAAAACCAACATAATGGGTGCCAGGTTGCTTGGCAAATATTGGAGAGAAAAGCCCTCCATGCAGTCAGACCAATTTCAAGTGACTGACTGCTGATAGCTGCTGGGCTATAGCCCTACAAGCTTGTTTTCACCCCTTCTCCATTGAAACTTAGGTAAAAAGAAAAATTACAATAAGTGTTCCTCACAAAGTAAGTGCAGTTTCACCGGAGTCCTTTAATATCTTGACTGCTTCTAAAACATTTGATGTGCTTTCCCCATGCTCTCTTCTGACCCTGTTCCTTTGCAAGCTTTGGAAATTTTGCACATTAGCAGTCAGCAACTGTCCTTTGGGTTGTAGTGCTGGTCACAAGTACTCTTCTGGCTCTTAAAAGAAGGAGCATAAACTGTCCTTTTTTAGACATTACAAGTAAGAATGATATCTGGAGGTGATCCCAACCTGTGTTGTTCTTTAATTAATCTGGAGGAGGGCTTTATACAAGGGCAGGTAGTGCTAGGAAAAAGGGGAATGGCTTTAAACTGAAAGAAAGTAGGTTTAGGTTAGACATAAGGCAGTAGTTCTTTACTATGTGAGTGATGAATCACTGGAACGGGTTGCCCAGAAAAGCTGTGGCTGCCCTGTCCCTGGCAGTGTTTAAGACCAGGCTGAACATGACTTTGAGCAACCTGGTCTAGTGGGAGGTGTTCCTGCCCATGTCCTGCAGGGGGTTGGAACTAGGTGAAATTTGAGGTTACTTCCAACTCAAACTATTCTATGATTCTGTGATGCTAAGGGGACTGAACATTTCTTTCTTAGCTGTAAGTGTTCAATACAAGCAGCTCACTGCCGAGCCTTTCGAGAAATGGTGACTTTGGGGTGCCTAAATAAAAGTCAAAGAATCATGTCTGTACATCTCTTAAGGAGCTGCTTCTGTGCAAGCATGACCAGTGTCCTTGCAATGCTATGGAGATCTAGCCCAGTCAAAACTGAAACCCCATCTTTGAATAGCTTCTGGATATATGTACAGTGCAGGAGCAGCTTTTGTACGTGTGTGTGGGGGGAAGAACTGAAGCATTCGGCATTTCCAAAATGTTCTAACCATACTGTCAGTGTTGCTTAGCAGCAGAGGGTTTAAAATAGTGGTATTACTCAACAGTGTGAGCCACATTTGCACATGGTAATGTTCTGTGTCCTATATTGACTTGCTGCATTATAAAAGTGCTAAGTTAATGTAAGGAAAATGAAGATAGCTCACCACCTCCTCTCTAAACTTGATGAGCAAATGACTAAACGGTAACATGTCTTCTTTATGGTTTCAATAAGCAGATGTCCAGTACAGGCATGCCACGGTGGTTTGGTCCCCATAGATGTGTGCATGCAGACCTCACTTGGGTGTAAAGGCCTTTCACACCCCTGTTTTTCTATGACTAGGGCTGTGCTATTAATACGGCATCACGTAGTTTGAGGGCACTGCCAACAGTGGGAGCAGGAGCAAGTTCAAATAACACTTGTTGATCCCTCAGAAGTCCAACTTCTCAGTACTTGTCAGTGTATGTTTCCACTACTTATCTGCTTCCTGGTGGTTTGGTCTGAAGTTGAGATTGTCTGAGGCAGAGGTGTTTCAAGCACCATCTGTGGGCTGGTGCATCCCCTGGGGTAATGACATGCAGGACTGCAACTGTACTTGCTGTCTTCTCCTGAAGAGTGGAGTTACAGTGTTGTGGGCAATAGATCATGGTGGTCAGAGTGAAAAGTTTGACCCAGAAATCAAGGAGTTTGAGGGTTTTGTCCTCTACAGGATTAAACTAAGGGTGGATAGTGGTTAAATTGTATGGTAACCTATTGGGAAATTTTATTTGCTGATGTAAAGATGAACAGCCTGGTATATTGCATGTTTTACCTGCTTTGAAGAACTTCAGCACTTGCTTTAGAGCTATGGAAATATTCCTTTAGCATAGCTAATGATCTTCCTAACAAACATGACTGCATACTGTTGTGTCAAAATAGGGCTATATTTTAAAGCCCTTAATTTAATTAAAGTAGTAACTGGATCTGTCATTAGTGTTTTGTGTTCCATACCATGGAAATGAAATGTTTATCAGATGCAGCTGCTTAAAAGCTGGCCTTAAAATTAAGGAAAATGTATTTCTTAAGCAGATGTCTCTGTTTTTTTCTGTATTAAAAACCATATCCTGTTTCTTCAGTGAAGTCTCATAAAAACCCATCTTAAATTACACAGTTAGAACATCATTTACATTTATGGCTGGTTTATTCACCCTTTTTCCTGAAGTGTGGGCCATGTTATGATAGGCGTTGTCTCGAAATGCAGTATATGAACACTGGAGGAGTCTGGCCGTTAAGTTTAAATCTAAGACTGGGCTGTGTGCAAGTAAAATGTTTCATTCAGCCACTTTCAGAAAGAAATCTGGTAGTGCTTGTGACAAATAGCACAGTGTAAATTGTGGGAATTAATATTAATTTTAAATGCTGGTTTAATACTTTTAAGGAAGTGAGCCAAGCTCTGTACAAGTATAAATGAAGTCAACTGATTTGGGTTGGGGGTAGCAATGGATTTAATAGTTCCATAATCTCACCTGCCATTGCTTTACCAATATAGCGACTTAAGGTCCGAGAGAGAAGGACACTGGAAAAAAAAGAAAAAAAAAAAAAAAGATAAAAAGATTATGCAACTTCTTGCTTGGAAAGATGCTGATTTTCAGTTGGTAAAATAAACCAAAGCAAAACAGACATCACGTTTAGTCAGAAAAGGGGCACCTGATATGCCAAGGGCTGATGCATTTTCCCCCCAAATGATTCCAAAAGACTTGAAGGTCGTATGGCAGACCTCATATTTCCCTGCACACATGCTTTGTACTAGAGAAAGCAGCAAGCCTCTTGAGATGTCAGTTGCTAAGAAAACTCTACTTCTGTTTCTAGTTAGACAAGCAGGGTCCTGTGAAACCATCTCGGCCTTGGTTCAAAGTTCCTGTTGGAGGTGCTTTCAGTGGAGACGAGCTTGCAAATTCTTCAGGTACATAGGAGACACCGAGAGTAATTTGTGCATTACTGGCTGTTCATATTTGGGCTATATGCTACCCAGCTGATGTACAGAGTGCCACATGCAGACTGAGGATGTTGCTGTCCTGGGCTGGCTGGTGTACCTCTGAGCTGACAAAATGTTTTTAGTGAGTGTGATTCAAGGATGGTGCTTAAATGTGCATTACAAAGGGAAGAGAGCTTTTTCAACTGGAATCTCTGTCAGTGAATTGTTCTGAACAGATCCTCAACTGAAGGGGATTGGAAAGAGGGGGATTGGAAAGCACTTGGTCCAGCTGAGTGCCATGTAGATATTATTTATCACTTCAGATCAGTCCCTAAACAAATAATTTTCCCATGTATGTGCATGTGCTGTAACAAGGCCTTGAAATGTTTATCCTCTATTTCTGAACTATCTTCTTGTGGTTTCTAGTAACAGTGCTCATATATGGCCTGTTTCCTGGATACATTTCCAGTGAACACAAAATGTATTTAGAAGAAAGCAGTTGAATGAAAATTAGCTGGATACATACACAGTATTGTTCTTTACATAACTGCATGCCCTTACTGATAACCTTCACAGAGATGAGGAGGATTTCTTCTGTTTGATGAAGAGCAAAATCTTGCTAGAGCTTGAAGTTCACAGGTGAGCAAAATTAGCTGTCAGTAGCATTACAGGACTCACCTGGGCTTCAGTAGGGCTTGGATTTAGTCCTTCAAAAGTCTTGTTTGTGTATGCGTACTTGAAGTGCATTTTCCCCAGGCTTGCATGTTGCCTTAGATTATCAGTTTGTTTTCTTGGAGACCTGGTGACTCCATCCAAGAAGAGAGATGAGATACCAATTCATTCTGCAACCTTCTATAACTGTCCTAAAGGTTGGTTTCCTCATTCTTTTTTTTTTTTGTATCTGTGCATGCTTAGGATGGTGGATGTCACCCTCTCAATCTGGTTGTGGTGGAAAGGAGGAAAAAGCTCCATGTTTGAGCTTCTCCTGGCATGAGCCCAGGTTTGCCATGAGTGTCTCACATTTGACTCTGAGGCCAGGCCAAGTAAAGAGACATTTCTGGGTTCCCTTTTTCTTTAGAAACTAGTTCAACATCTGTAGAAAATGCTTCCATGAAATGCTTGTTCCCTTTGGGCAGAGACAGATATGGACCCCACTCGCGGGCCGTGGGCCAGCACCCAGATGCTTGTTAGCTCAGCTCAGCTGCTTGTCTGACAGCTCCTGGTTCTTACGGGGTTGGTGGTGGCAGCCTCGGTGGAGCAACAATTATCCTGCCTAGATGTGGGGTGATGAGCACTTCAGGGCAGAGAGGCAGGTGCCTCTTCCTAGTGGACCCAGAAAAGGCAATTTGTCTGCATCCTTTTCCTCTGGGTGTGCCTAACATTATTTTTCAGGCGCACCAGACAAGTGATACATGTTAAACATGGTGTTATTTCTACATGTGATGGTGCATCACGTAAACTACTGCATAGATTATGTTGCTGATGAGGCCTATACACACGCCTGACCTAAGTGTCCAGAGTGTCCAAGTTCTGTTCTTGTGCTTTCACACCTTGCCAATTCAGGATCTCAATAATGAGAAATGGATCTTGGCTGCATAATTTTGAGTTCACTTCCAAGGAGTTTGGTGCTTTCCTACGTCAGGCCAGTTTTACTCTCTTTGCCATCCTGTGTGTAGTCCTCAGCTGTGGGGAGCTCTTACACATGTTATCTCCTGTTCTGGGGTGAGTTCCTGACTTTCCTTTCGTATTTTGAAGGGAGTTTTTCTTCTTGAATTTTTCCCTCCAGTCAAATGGACAACATAGTTCCTTTGGCTGTTTTGTTTAATCCTAGGCCTTCTACTTTCAAACATGGATTAGCTTTACTCTATTTCACCTGCCTGGAGCAGCCGTTGCTGCTCCTCTAAAAAACATTGAGCCTAAGTGTTTCATTAGCATGTGCTGTCTACAAGTAATTAAGGGACAGGCTGGAGCATGGCAAGCTAATGACTTGTTTGTATTTTATCACTTTGCTGGTTACCTGGTAGACATTTGTCTTCAAAGAATCCATTTTGGTTTTCCTTGTTGAGAGAGAGCTTGGGGTGTCACAGCAGTGCAACTTTTCCAGGGTGCTTTGTGCAAGTGTGCTCCTGACAGCACCTGTATGCAAACTGGTATGATGTGGTAGGGAAACCTCAAACTGACAAAGAGCTGAGATCCATGCTTAACTGCTGGCTGAGGTGTGTTGTTCAGTGCCCTGTTTCTTAAGCCTGCGTTTTGATTTTGATTGGTAGAAGTGTCTGTAAATTGATCCAGGAGCTGGTATTTGCTGAAGTCAGGCCAAGTGCAAAGTCCACTTAATAATTGGTGGATGTATTTTTTGATCTGCCAGTGTATTTGCTAATGCTCCTTCCTCTGCAGTTTAAATGTCTCAGAGCTGCAGGATGGGAGGGTGTGAGCACTGCAGTCCTAGATATCTCCTTGCTGCTTCCTGCCTCCTCCAGCCTTTCTCATGTTGCTGTGGCAACTCTGAGTGCCTACAGGCATGGAGCAGTTGATGCCTGTCCTTGCCTTCCTGCTTCATAAGCTTCCCTGCCTCTCGGTTTGTTGCATGTTTTACTGCTTGGGGATTCTTTTGGTCGAGGCTGGGAACTGCTAACTTCTTCGGATGGCATTTGTCTAAGGAAAGATGTCTTAGATTACTTTTGGCCGTACTGTACGTTGTGTTGTGTTCATGTTTGATTAAAATTCCTCAGGCTTATTTTCCCATTAAAATGAAGCATGTGGTCATGCAGTATCCCAGTCACAGGTAACAAAGAACTCTATAACAACAATTTTTTAGAAGTCTGTGTATATCACAGTTACTTTTGTTCCTAGCAAAAAACCTACAAACAATCCAATGGAAAGTCAAATATGTGTATGCTGCTGTCCAGCTATCTGCAGCTGGCTAGAAAGTGTTTTTGCAATCCCTTTCTTATGTTTTATTAAATATCTTCTTGCTCTCTTTTAAATTACAAGACTTTTTTTTTTTTTAATTTTGTCAATTATTACAAAAATTTGAGAATTAAGCAGAATGTGCTTTGCTCTCATTTTCTTCAATTAAATACTTTATCTTTCTCTAATTAAGTTCTATCACGAGGAATTACTGTCATTTTATAAAAACAATTGTCAAAAGATTATCTTCCTTTAATAATGGAACAGGAAATTGTGCTAGGGATTACAGGCCCTGTAGAGGCTTGCCAGTAAATCTTCCACATCAAATATTTCTAGTCATTGTAATTGCGTACTGTACTTTGTGCTAGTGCAGAATCACATTCTTCCCTTGAGTTCCTCACACCTTAAGTCTTTTATGGTGCTTATATGTTTAACATGCACTTGCTTAAGCAGCCAGAAAGTAGATTTAAATTGTGTTTTATGTTTTAGGTATCTCTATTACTGTCCTACAAAGAATAGTAACAGAGATGCAGATACAGAGCAGTGGAGGGAAGGCCGGCATGCTTGAAGGCAATCCCTGTTGCTGAGTATGGCTGTAGGGAAAGTGCTGGCAAGACTTGAGGGGCTTCAAGTCAGACTCTTCAAAATAGATTAGGCTTATGGGGGCTGCAGTGAAATTGTGGCGTTTCACCCTTCATTTCAGATGAAATACCCATTTACTTGAACTTGTACAGCTTGTTCTTGCATCTTTTTCCTTGTGACTTGGCTTATGATTAATACCTACACAAGCTAGAGAGTATCTAATTTGGGCATGTCTTCCTATGCCACTGTTGAGCCTCTGACAATCATGCATACTGGGAAAAAACCTATGAAAACTGTGTAGGTCAGTGTGAATTTTTCGAGTCATCCCCCCTCCCAGTTTACTCCATGTTGTTCTTTGCTTGATGATAGTCTTCTAGCCAGGCATCCATCAAAAATAAACATTGAGTATTAGAATACAAACAAATAATTTTGCTTATGATTTTTTAATTTTAACTAGTGGAATGGCCTCTTGATAATTGAGATTAAATGTGGTCTCTGGAAGAGAACTGTTTGATGGCAATCCCAAAAGGATAGAGGTTTATTTCAGAGAGAACTTCTCACTAGTGAACCGCTTTCCCAACTTTGCTAAGTGTGCATCCATCTATAGGAAAAGCACTTCTTGTTATTGAACTCTTAATATTTAATTGTGTTTGCACACACACACCTGATCTCTGTTTGTTCAATTTTGATTTAATGCAGCAGTAATGTGTCCAATATATATTGAATTTGAAAATAAAGAACTGTGCTATAGCAGCGGGGGTGGTATTATTGTAAGGTACAGTAACTTCAGGCCAAATCCATATCAGAAGAGGCTTCAGCTACCTAAGGCTGAATTTACAAATGCGAAAATCCCTTCCCAATTAAATTGAGAAAACTTGCGGATCCCATCATTGTGCAAGGGAGCCAAGGGAGTTTTATTCTGGTTAAATCTGGAGCCCTGGGCAAGCTCAGTCCTTCTTTCTAGTCCTGAGCTCTGTTTATACAAAAGGCAGAGAGGGGTGCAGAAGAAAGTTTAGGGTTTAGTGGAAGGTGTCTCTGCCCACAGCAGGAGGGCTAGAACTAGATGATCTTTAATGTCCTTTCTAACCCAAACCATTCTATGATTCTATAATTTTAGTAGGCAAACTGCGTTCAGGAGTGTTGTTTATCTTTTGGTCAAACTCATATTCTTTAGTGTGTAAGGACCCTTCTTCCCATGTCGCAGTTTAAAACTCAAACGTAGTATTTGAAGTTGCCTTAAGTAGTCCAGTTCTACTGCTTATCTGAAGATTCGAAACTAAAATAAAAGCTAAGTTTGAAGTTTATAATATATTACTTAAATACAAAGATATCATTTTCCAGCCTCAATTGCAGCCTTTTGAGTCTAGTTCTTCAATGTCTCAGCAGGCCCCCAAATCTACGCTACATGGAAAATGAAGCTACTAGCTACTCTGAAGCCAAGATTGGTCATTATAAAACCTCTGTAAGCTGGCTGCCAACCTTGGAGCTCATTATGAGGGAGGTCATTCTTCCTTGCAGGAATCAATGTAGCTTTTGAGTACATTTTAGAAGTTTCATTTAATCACAATGCGGATGAGTTGGTTTAGCTGTGATTGCCTGATGGGAAACTAACTTTCTTCTTCCTGGAAAAAAAATACTGTGTTGATTCCTACAGCAGCTTTTAGAACTACAGGATGTGATTTTTTTCCTTTTTTTTTTGGAAAGAGTTGAAGATTTTGGCACTAACAGAGGAAATTTTTCTCCCTCTTCTCTGCTTTTCCTTTAATACTGAGTAGTCAGTTTTCTTTTGAAATCTGTGAATGCACAGAATAAGGTCTTTAATGGAGCTTTTTCTTGAAGCATCCTCCCAAAGTGTATTTCTTTACAAATATTTTCAGCTCCTCCATAAAAATTGTGATTGCGTAGTGCTTTGAAGACTGTATCAGTTTCATATTTGGGTAAAATGGTTTTTAAATGGTGGAAAGAAAGAAATCTTTTTTGTCCATGGTGGGTAGTCTTTCATACCCCAGTAGAAGGCTTTGGAGAAGAATCATACAGTACCAGGTTGGAAGAGACCTCAAGGATCATCTGTTCCAACCCATCATGTTTTAAGCCCAGCCGGTGACTCAGAACCATGCAACCACTTGCTCACTTCACCCTCTTCTTCTAGCAAAGTATGTCACAGCACCCTGTCCAACCAAATCTTAAAAGCATCCAGTGCTGGGGAATCCACCACTTGCCTGGGGAGATTATTCTAATGGCTGATTGTTCTCTTTGTTAAAAATTTTCTGCTTGTGTCCAGAGGGAATCTCCCCAGGAGTAACTTGTGCCTATTACCCCTTATCTTTTCCATATGACTCATTGTAGAAAGGAAGTCTCTGTCTTCTTTGTAGTCACCCTTTAAACAGTGGAACAAGAATCCAAGCTCACTTTGAAGGTTCATGGTATTAGCATGAGAAAACACGTCCTCAGGAGGAAACACAAGAATTCCCAATGAGATCAAAGGAAATCTTTTTTTGTCTGGTATGGAAGAGGTTGCCCAGGGAGTCTGGGGATGCTCCATCATTGGAGATACTTGGTATGGAACACATCAAAGACATGACAGTTCTGCTGTAACTGATCCTGCTTTGGCCAGCACATTGGACTAGAAACTGCCAGGAATCCTTCCTAAACTAAATTCTGTGAAAATAATCTTCACTGTATGTGCAATATCTGTGATATTGCATGAATTTGTCATTCTACTGTATGACTGTAATTTTTTTATAACTGCTGACAGCAGCAGAGAAATGGAAATGAGGGGATGGTCTTGGTAAAGGTCACAAGTCTACAGCAGCAACTAGTCAGTGAGCAATTAGAGTTCAGGAATCTATCACAGCAAACTACTGCATATTCAGGAGCAATCCCAGGCACAACTGCAGGTTGGGCAGAGAAGAGATTCAGAGCAGCCCTGCAGAGAAGGACTTGAGGGTGTTGGTCGATGAAAAAATGAACATGAGCCGGCTTCAATGTGTGCTTGTATCCTGGGCTGCATCAAAAGGAGTGTGAGCAGCAGGTCGAAGGAGGTGATCCTGCCCCTCTCACTTGGAGTATTGTGTGCAGTTCTGGTGTCCTCAGCATTAAAAGGACATAGAACTGTTGAAACAAGTCCAAAGGAGGGCCACGAGGATAATCAGGGGAGTGGAGCACCTCCTGTATGAAGATAGGTTGAAAAAGTTGGGGCTGTTGAGCCTGGAGAAGAGAAGGCTGCGTGGAGACCTCATAGCAGCCTTCTAATATCTGAAGGGGGCCTATAGGGATGCTGG
>JASSUY010037092.1:20354-33812 GCA_032466535.1 Forpus xanthops | reverse complement strand
GGAAGAAGATTTTACTTAGCCATTCATAGGGCTTGCTTATTATTGAACATAATACAGTGAAGGAAACTCCTGTGCAAATATTCCTCCTTCTCTGCTTTTGTTTCCTGAATCTGAAAAGCTTCAGGAATTTTTCTGACACATCGGAGATTATGTAGGAGTTGATTTTCTGTGTTTCTGACTGTTCTTCCATTTGTTTTTAACACCTGTAAACCTCTGTCCTTCTGGACTTCTAAGCAAGACATTGTCTCCCTCCTATGCATACTCCTTAGGTGGAGACTTTTTGGCTGCTTGTTAAATCCATCTTTGAGGTAAATAAGAATGCCTCTCTCAAGTTTTACATCAGTAATTTGCCTATCTCAGGAAAAAGAGCTGGTTTGCATGTTAGCTACAAGTCTGGTCCAATTGTAACCTGCAGCATGTATCCTTTCCAAGTACATGTGAAAGATCTGTTAAACCTCTAGTGCTATTTGCAAGCAAGAACTATTTTATTCATCAGCTTTTCAGTTTTTGTGTTTCTGTAGTTTTCAGTGTCTTAATTTTCCGTTAATATAAATCCTGAGAATTGGTGGATGGAAATGCCCAGTTGCAGCCCTGTGGAAAGTTTTATCTCTCTCCTGACCATACCTCAATCATTCACTTAAGTCTGTATGGTATGAAGTGTCTGGGCTTTGATTCCTTTACTCTGATATCTGTCTCTTCCTCCTGCTCACCATTTTTCAGGTTTGGTCAGAAATCATATGCTGTTTTTTGTCAGTACTCTCCATCCCTGCTAGGTTTATGAGTTATCTGTCTAGTCTAGTCTCAGTAGCCACACCTTTTGTGAGATGAATGTATGCCCTTATGAACGCAACTTAGTGCTCCAGAAATCTTTTTCTCTTTTTTTTTTTTTTTAAATTAGATCTTTTTTTTTTTTTTTGTGAAGATGCAGTTGTTTCAGAATTCTGCCAGTTCAGAAATAATAATTCATACCAAAATTTAACTTACACAAAATAGTTTTATGTGTGCTTATGTATCATAACATAATCTCATTATTTGGGAAAAATAATAGCTAAAATCATTTTAGATTGGTTGCATGAAAGGGCTTCACTTTCTATGCTGCATGATAGTAGAATAACTTTTCTCCTCACCAGTGGATAGAATTTATGTAATCCCTTGTTACCTTTCCTATTTATTTGTTCAGTTTCTCTGTCTGTCTTGCAGTGTCTGTATTCTTGAAAAAAACAGAAAAGGGTTTTCTGTATTAACGCTTTGATGGCTGTTTTTTTTGAGACAGTGTGCCTCTAACAATGATTCCTTTTTCTCTTTCCTCTTAAAGAGACATACTGTTTTCCCAAGGGAATAAATTAAGGGAGCAATGTGCCATCAACAGAGCTAGGAGTCTATTTTACTTGTATACAACTGTAAGAAATTATGAGTGTTCTCTGAATTGCAGGAAAAAATAAAAAAGGGGAAAGAAAAATCTGTGAAATAGTCTGTGGCAAATAAGCATCAGTTTCCTTATCGCTTCATCTAGAAAAGTCAGGAAGGTGGTGGTAATGGAAGTGTCAGTATGTAGCGTCTCAGGAAGAACCTTGTTGTTAAGGGTAACAACATTTTAAATGTTTTAAACTTTGCAGAGATTTCTATATTTCACACTGTGTAGCATTAAGTTATTTTTAAAGTGTAAGGGAAGGAAACCACCTCTATTAGATGCTATTGATATGGTTGGAATGTGAGCAAATTGAACTTATCCTTCTATCTTCATAAAATTTTAACTTCTAATATTATTAGGAAAGCCACAACTGTTGGCAGGTTTTTTTTTTGCAATTTTCCTATGAGCTGCATTATTTCAAAATTTTTTTTTGTCTAATTCACTAATGACATCAGAAAGGTCTAAGAGGAGTCTGTGATCTGATCTCATTTCATTGCTATAATCTGGAATATTTCATTTGACATCAGATACTTTTGAATTTACAATAGTGTCTCTATAATCACAGTCTCTCACCTGTGTGTCTGTTTAGATGCCAAAATTTGTGTACATTTGTGCTTTTGAAATAGTTGCTTTTATGGAAAAATCTTTCTGAAACACTTTTTTATTCATTTCCTCAAATCAAATTGCCAGAAGGTATAATTATTCTGTCTATAATCTTTTGTCATATTATAACTAGGCTGAGGAACACAACAATTCTTCCTGTGAGGGAGGAGATTCCCCAAGCTATTTCACTGTTTTAACTCGGAGCAGTGAAAGCCTTGGAGCTATGATGCCGTCCTGTCATTTCTATCAAACTGATTTTGGGTCTTTAGAAGCAGAGGTCTTTGGGTTTAATGTGTACACTGAACCAAAGAATATTTCTCAATGTTGTATTTTTAATACAACTGTAAGTGGTTAACTAATTCAGAAATCTGTAACAAAGTAATGACTGCTACAGTCGGTTGTGTAGCATAGCTCGTCAAGAGAATAGTTTAGATAATGTTGGTGGCAATGTATCTTTAATCTTAAAAGGATTTTTGTTGAGATTGTTTTAGGCGTGTTAGCTCTCAGCTGTCATATATGAAGATAAATATTTTTCCTAAAACCTCCTGTTTTTGAATTGATCTCTTTCCTTTCTTCAAGAGACCAGGTAGAAGGACAGATTATTTAGAGAAAAAAAGTGTGGTTTATTCTTTGATTTTTTTTTTTTCCAATTGACTTTTGTTTTGTTTTAAGGAGTGTCTATGTTACCATAGTTAGGAGACTTTAGCTACAATTTGGTTTTCAGTAGACCATTCATTTCAGTTATTTCTGTGTTATATTATTTCATAATTTCCCCATGTACTCAGCACTGGTGAGTCTGCATCTTAAATACTGTGTTCAGTTCTGTGCCCCTCATTACAAGAGGGATATTGAGGTGCTGGAGCAGGTTGAGAGAAGGGCAACAAAGCTGGTGAAAGATCTAGTGCAAAAGTCTTACAAGGAATGGCTGAGGAAACTAGGGTTGTTTAGCCTGGAGAAGAAAAGGCTCAGGGGGGAACTTATCACTCTCTACAACTTCCTGGAAGGAGGATGAAGTGAGGAGGTGGTTGCTCTCTTCTTCCAAGTAACATGTGGTAGGACAAGATGAAACAGCTTCAAGCTGCTCCATGGGAGCATTAGATTGGATATTAAGAAAAATTTCTTCAAAAACAGGGTGATCAGGCATTGAAACAGTCTTCTCACGGACATGGTAGAATCACCGTCTCTGGAAGTGTTCAAAAAATGTGTAGTTGGAAGCCTCTGCTGACATGATTTGGTGGTGAACTTGACAGTCCTGAGATGGTGGGTGGACTTGATGATTTTAAAGGTCTTTCCCAACCTGGTTGCTTCTACAGTTCTGTAGTTTGTGTGCTATGATATCTTTAAGCAGAATTGATCCTTTCATATATAATGAACATTTCCCCCACACCTCAGGATATATTTTTATTGTTGTGAAACGTCTGTCAGAATCTAGGAAAATTTTGCCATGTTTGAGTTTGATACCATTAATGTAACTCCAGGATTATGAAAATTTCCCTGGTTTCTGTTGGCTACTGCTCTTAAGTACCTATTGCGTTTATCAACGACTGTGATGATAATTTTAAATATCAAGACTCCATAGTTTTCTAGAATATGATGTTTAATTCAAAACAAAAGCATGTTCAGGGAAGTCTCATGGGCTGTGATTCTATGTTCCATAAAATGTCAGAGTACAATTTTACCCTTATGGCTCATTATCTGGCATTTCTAAGGATTTCTTCTGGCTTTTTAATCTGATTAAGGGACTGGAGCCTCTTTTGTGTGAGGAAAGGTGTAGAGCACTGAAGAAGAGGAGGCTTGGGAGACTTTTACAAGTGTATGCACTTACAAGCATATACATGATGTGGGAATAATTAAGAAAGAGGGAACCAGGCTCCCCTCAGTGGTGCCCAATGACAGCACCAGAGGCAATGGGCACAAATTAACGCATGACATTTCATCTGAACACAGGGAAGCAATTTTTTACTGTGAGGTAGTCAAAGGCTGGTACACCTTGCACAGAGAGGCTGTAGAATTTCCATCCTTGGATATATTTAAAACCCAGCTACACAGTTCCAGGCCACCTGATGAGATGGGGGCTTGGACTGGATGATCTCCAATCTAAATTATTGTGATCTGTGATTACCACTAATAGTGACATAGCCACACCACATAAGAATTGCTTTTAGTTCTAGTTTAGTCACTGGTAGCATATATAGCTTTGAAACCAGCTGCTGATTCTTTGGTGCCTTTGTTACTTGCATCTCTCTAATGTGTTTTACTTTAAGCTTCCTTTAGCATGTAACTATTTAGGTACTACACTTTGGATGGGACATAATTTGTACTTACTTGAGGAAATTGTACTGCTGATTATGGCCCAAGGCTATATTTGGCGTGCTTGTGCAATTGTCATATCTTCGTGTATGCTACTTGTTCCTTCAAAAATCGTCCCCCTAAGTCCAATGAAATCTCACTGATATAGCTTGGTGCTAAATGGAGCAGATCCAAACATCATCCAGTTTTCCTTTTTATGTGTGATAAGCCATTGCTTAAAATGTCTATGTGCACTTTGAAAGACATTTCAGTCTTTGTTGTAGATGGGAAATTTTATTCCAAAGTAGTACTCCCAAAAGAATATAAAAATAATTTTATTTTTATGGTATTTATATAGTTACATTTTTATTTCTTTTTGTTCGTAAATCTCATGAGCTGCCACCTCCATGAAAGTAGTGAAATACAAAAAGAATTACCTGGAAAAGGAGGCTGTGGAAGTCCCCAAGAGTAGTACCTGTGTTTTTTTCGGAGTGTTTCTTCAGTAACAAAATAGGATTTATACTGACACAAAGTGCTTTAAGTGTATATGTGTGTATAATTAGAAAGCAAGGGAGCTACTAAATGTTCATAATCTGGAGGGATAGTAGGAATATATTTATTAAAATGTGTATGTGTATGTATATGTATATTTTTCTGTATATATACATAAGTGATTTAACCAGCAACATTCCAAAGTACAGCAAAGGGTGAGGATGGCCTAGAGACTGTTTATGTCAGGCCAAGGGATATCTGAACGTAATTTCCGGAATTTCATGGTTTTAATGTAAAATAGTGTAGATTATTTGTCCTGGTACCAGTTCTGTTATATTTTTAACTGAAAGCGCATCTGAGCAACTGAGTGCACTTTGCACCTGAAATAGGTAAGGTACTTCGATTAAAATATGTCTACGTTAAAATTAAGCCAATTAGTATGAAAGTTTAAACTTGGTTTATGAATGCAATGGATTATTTTTATGATAAATTAGTTGTAATCCTATTATTTGGTTATAGTGCAACAGAAGTCATCATTTTAGGATATTAATTTTGGGTGATTTTATGCTGTGGAAATTAGTACAGATGACAAAAATTTTTTAGTATGACATGAAAACTGCAAAAATGAACGTGGACAAGACAAAATCTCTTCTGGAATGAGGAATATTAAGAGAATGTCCTGTAGATAAACCAGTAGACCATGATCATACTAAAGGAGGTAACACTTTCTGGATAAATTGCTAAGAATTAAAGGTGGTTATGTTTTTTCCAGTCTTGTTCTGGATAGATTAGAGAAAGATGTATTTTGCTGTGTCTTTGCATGTCAATCATGAGTTCAGAAGCTGCTACTAAAATGTTGACATGGTACCCTGAGCACATTGGGCCACCAAGTGAAAGTTTCTGATACTGGGATTAATTGCATCTGACAAGCTGTTTATATCAACTCATGTTAATTCATGAAATAATGCAGAGTGGAAGAAGATCGCAGTTTTTAATGGAATTTGTTGTTAGCACCCTTTTGTGCTGTGTGAGGGAGTGTGCTTTAGACCATAGATAGGTCACAGCAGGTTTCACAGGTATGCTTTGGGAAAAGAAAAAAAAGGTGCATATTTTCTGTATCATGTTTACTAAACTCTGTAGAATTACAAGGTCTGGCAAATTAATTGTGTGACTAAAACTCTCAAGTGCTGATGACTTGTGCTATGCTGTTATTCCCATGCTGTTAAAGCAGTTGTTTCTGAGCTGTAGCTTCCCTGCAGACTCAATTGTATGGTCTCATTCGTGACTATTACTTTAATGACTAACAGTTTTGTCCTATTTTTAAATTGGCTTTAGAGCACCAACACACAAATATCTTTTTAATGAAATGGCTAATTTAGAGTATCTTCATTAAATGTAATCTCATTTACTCATAAATGCATTAGTTGTAATAAGAAGCTCTTGGGAAAGAATTGGAAAGCTAAGTGAAGTAAAAATGAAGATTTTTATGCGTTTGTATCAGAGCTGCCTCGAGTATCATCTAGTTTGTAGAAAGAGTTGTTTCTCATTGATCTTTCACACTGATTCATGCTTATGTAAAAATGGTACCATTTGAGGCATGAAATTGTGTTTGCTTAGAATAGCACTCAGATTCTATTCTACTTAAGCTTCCTATGCTTTGTGTAGAATTTTACACTGTTAGTCAGCTGTGGAACAGAAAGCCAATGAATGTTGCATCTCTTTCACCTTCAGTAAAAAACAAGATTCTGCCATCCAGTGGCTACCAGACCTTTAAGCAAGAAGGGATTTCACTGTTTTATCTGGAAAAGTTTTGGTCTTGATGGGAAATGGTAACTTGTCGTACTTTTTCAACCAAATGGGGAGTTGGTTTGCAGAAGTTTTAAGATACTGTTTTTCTCTGGAATTTCTTCTATCATTTTGAATCCTTAGTATGATCCTGCAGAGTCACCTTTCAATGAGTATAATGCATTGGCTGTGTATTGTGATTACGAATGTTGTGTATTGATTGGTCAGTGCCTGCATTTTTCTTTCAAGTTGCTTGAAAATGGTGTGTTGATTGAAAGTCTAGATTTTGGTCAGAATACCATTAAAAACAAACAAACAAAAAGAACATAAAGAAAAACACAAACAACCCCCCCCAAAAAAAAAGGAAAAAAAAAAAAAATAAACATAAAAAAAGAAAAAAAAAAAAAAAAAAAAAAAAAAAAACAAAAAAAAAAAAAACACCACAACCATTCTAATTCTTAGTCAGGCTTCTGTGGGTTGTATTTGTATTAATTTTTATTCCACTATTAATATTTCTGTTTATGTAGGCTTAGTCTCTTTCCAGAAGTTAAGCTTCCTCTGATAAACTGTTATACAGCTTTTGTTCTGGAATGTCTGTTTGATGCTGCTTTGGCAAGCAGCAATAAATAATCTATGGCATTATTACTTCCCAGTAGGAAGAGAGTAGGATATAATTTTTATTTATCTAACATTTATTTATTTTTGTGAACAATTGCATGTCCTGGGGCTATGATGTATGTAGTTTCTTCCAAGCATAGAGGTGAAAAGATATCTTACACTATCTACTTAAAGATTAAAAGAAGATGGAATAATATATTCCCAGAGGAAATAGTTTAAGAAAACACTTAAAGATTTATTTAAGGGTATTAACAATCACACAACTGTATAGAAACTTGTATACATAAAGCCATGCATGTTCAACTATGTGACTTTGAAAAATTCTTGTCATTATTTTTTGAAGGTACTTAACACAACACTTCATTTAGGCGATTCTGCTTTTGTTTAAAAACTGCTTAAATAACATAAATTGTGCAGTGTAGTGTTTCATTAGTTCAATTCTTTAATCTTTAGTTGTGTTTATGAGTTTCGTTCTGTAGATCCTGTATTATAAATACTTTTAACAGTGTTTATAGGTGTGAACTTTGCAATGTTTATAATAACTTCTAAAAGCAATTGGATGGAATGTGAGAGAAAACATTACAACCATTTTCAAAGTTCTTTCAAGAAATCTCAAAATGAAGTAATAGGCAAATTGGAATCCTAAAATGACTAAAGAGGCCATAAAAATAACTGTTTGAACCCTGATAGCACTAATGTAGTCAGCACGTCTCCAGGAAACCCATTAACACTTTATAATAGTCTCATTCATGAAGCTGAAATGAGTTTTGAAGATAACATGCTAAGTAAACATTATGTATACAAAACTTTGTGGGAAAAAAAAAAAGAAAAAAAAATAGAAAAAGAGCTTTTTCCCTGCAATCTTGCAAGCAAACTGTGAAAGAACATGAACATTGAAAACTGATGTAATCCTGAAATTAAGACACTAAAACTTGAAGAAACTTGATGGCAAGCACTTCAAGTACTTAGAGTAGATACTTATCTTTTTTTTTATTCACTGAAGAAACTTAACAGTATAGAATAGGTATTTGAATATATTTGAGATGTGTCAATCCTATAAAAGCAGATGAAATCCATTACTTGAACTTGATTTTTCAGTGTTGCACAAGACATTTTCAACTGGAAAGGTTTGCTAAGAGAAAGGAACTGCTAAATTGATAAGCACATTTTCCAAAAACAAAGACTGTGTTGCTTGCATAGCATTTGCATTGACTTTTATATCAGTGAGTGCTGGTTTTTAATATTTAACTTTCTCTAGTATAAAACTAGAGTTGGCCAATCATTAAGTACATCATCCCTCTGCATTTAAGAGTAGGATTTTCATATATTGTAAAAATGGTGTTAATCTTAATTTGTAGTTTGCACCTCAGCCTCTCACATGAGGCTACTCCCAAGGAGCTGCAGCAAAAGGATAGACCTAATGTTGTTTGTCACATAGTTAAAATAAAAGTTGATTTCAGTAGCCAATAAAGCCCTCATTCTTAAACTTGCATTACTTGAGATAGTCAAGAATTGGGTGCTGCTCAGATAGTTTGCTCAGTATTGAAAAGAATTGGAAGGAATATTATTAGCATTGGAGAGGCTATTACCATAACAAATGACTGCAAGTTAACTGAAGTGCCCAGAGTAATGGAAAGGGAGATCTTCAGAAGGTGCTTTCAGGACTGTTCTTTACAGTGAATTTGTACTTCTGTGGTTTCCTACAATTAAAATAAAAGTTACAGTCATCAAAATATCAGTAAGGTACTTTTCATAATAATTAGTAGAAGCACTGCAGGTTTTAAAATCTGTAGAAAGGAAAGAATTTGTATTCTGCAGTCTCTTTTAAGTGTGTGAAAAATAACTAAACAAAAGTAAGTTTATTAGAAAATTAATTATATATCTTAAACCTTTGTTCTTCAGTTGAAAAAGTCTTAGAATCTTCAGATGCTGAAATTGTAACTGTATACAACAATTCTTTCTTGGTGAAAATATCATTTTTCATAAGCACAGGGGAACTAAGAATTTTTTATAATTGATAATTTGTGTTTGAAAGTATAAACAAGCATTCAACTACAATGACTGTCAGTTTCCTGTGTTAACTGTATAATTACATTTTTTTAAACATTCTCAATGAGTATTTGGATCTACAAGTTTTATATTCCTTTTAGAAAATGCAGTTTATTGCAGGTATTGTTGGAGGAAGTTCTGAACATGAACAATGCAGGATGATGATTTTTTTCACAAGTGGAGGAGGCTATTACTGAATTTGTGTGTGTTTGCATATTTAAACTTCATTTGGCAAAATTAATCAGAAATACTTTTTTTTTAATTGTCTGTTTCTTCACCAGGTTTCTGCTGTTTCTTTCATTAGAGTAGCTGTAGTTTGTCATCTTAGATTTAAAGATGTATGTTCTTCTAAACTGATTGTTGCAAGTTTATTGACATTTAATAGGTCATTATTTTACTGTATATTAGTTTTGGTCACACTCTTGATTAAAAACAAATGCTGAAATAGAATGTGGCTGAAGATTTTGATTAATTTTAACAAATGTTATCCTGCTGTATTTATTTTCCTTACAGATTCAATATTTGAGGGCTTGGTCAGAGTGGTAGCCTCAGAGTAAGAACTTTGGAATATTAAATATTTCTATAGACATACTTAGTTTTTTTACCACATATTCTTATGATTACTCTAGAGTCATAAATGTAGACATATATGTAAAATAAAAAAATGTGTGCTGTTTGTTTTAACAGATTGGACAGCTTGCTTTCAAAGGCATGAAAAGACTAAACCGAATCCAATCTATAGTTTTTGAGACTGCCTACAATACAAATGAGAACATGCTAATCTGTGCCCCCACTGGAGCTGGAAAGACTAACATTGCTATGCTGACAATCCTTCATGAAATTCGCCAGCATGTCCAGCATGGCGTTATCAAAAAGGATGAGTTTAAGGTATGAGTTTAATGAACCAAGAAACAGCTTTTTAACTTGTAAGGTAAAACCCATTTTGTGTTATACATGAAATGTTAAATCAGGAGGTTTTCAAGGGTATTGCACTTTTCCAAGTTAAAAAGGCTAGTTTTGATTTACGTCATTATTGCTAAAGCTATTCTTATTTGTGTTCTAAAAATCTTATTATGTGAGTAAAAGGCTATGAAAATGCAGTTAGCTTTGATGCAGAACCAATTTTCGAAGTGATGAGGCTATGTGAACAAAATCCATTGTCCTTTAAACATCTGCACACTTATCCAAGAAAGATAACTACTTTTCATATATCACTATTAAGATTTTTCACTGTAAGCGCCTGGCATCATATTTCACAATAAATTGTGATTTGTAATGGTTGCCATGAAACAAATGACGCTGTGAGGTTTGCTCATTTATCAAGCACGTGTCCTTTTGGTGCAGATTGTGTATGTTGCTCCTATGAAGGCTTTGGCAGCAGAAATGACAAATTACTTCAGCAAGCGTCTGGAACCACTAGGCATTACTGTGAAAGAATTGACTGGTGATATGCAGCTGTCAAAAGGTGAAATTCTGCGAACACAGGTATGCTTAATATTTTAAAATACCATTCTGTGTGTGTATTCGTACCTCTTCATAGGTACACTTGTCTTTTCTTCAGGCTCTTTGTTGAAGTATTGGTGAAGCAGCTGAAATCTCCTCACTGAGTATAGTTACACTGGTTATGTTCCAAAATGTGACTTTCCATTTAAAATTACTAAAACACTAACACATTTGAAATATCTTAAGCAGTGGGCTTATTAAACTTTTTGGTTTCTCTCATTTGGACTTGTGGTATCCCACTTCAAGTATAACCTTTCTATAAAATCTCACCGGATTTCTACCTTGAGAACCTTAGTGGGTTGTGCCTTTACCCTTTCAGGGTTATAAACCAAGTATGTATGTATTTGCAAGAACCTGACATAATTTCAGATTTGGCATTCTACAATAGTAACTGTCTTTGAAAAGTGAAGATCTGGTCTGCAAATGGTAAGTTCTAAATCAATTTGAAATTCTGTAATGTTGCAAATATGTCAAATAACGGTTTCTACCTTAAAAATCATAGAAAAAAAAAAAAAAGCTGTAGATTCCTGTTAACAGATGATCTCACTTTTACTTTATAGGGACAAATAGGAAAGTATAAGATCTCACTAGGCTCAACATTTGAATGTTCATAGAAATAAATAACATTTGCTTTTTTAACCTCATAAATAGTGTTGCACAGATGGAGATTTTTGTGTTTTAGCAGATACTTTCTGTCACATTTAATTGAGACAAATGCTGTTTCTGTCAGTGAAATACCATTTTTTCCAGAATATTGAGATACTTTTATATCTGTTGTTATGTAGACACCCTTCTAATTACCCTTCCTTCTCCTGCTTCGTACAAGAAACATGCTAACACTTGGTTGCATTATTGATCTGAGCATTTATAAATGTAACTTGTATTAATTATTGATTCAGATGAGTTATATTTTTTCAGTTTTAGCTTTTGATGTATTTTATATTTTTATAAGACTAAAGAAAACTAGACAAAATATCTATATGTAATTAATAATAAGGAGGACCACATCAGTAATACAGTATGATGTGCTGGACAGCAGCTTTCTTTTTATTAGAAGACATGTACGCACCTATTGATGCATACAGTCACCAAGCTATTGTAAGCAATAAATAACAGCCCAAAACCAATGAGTAACAGCAACATCACTGCCAAAACGGAAGTGACAGTGGAAAAGTGTGCTCTGAATCTAACTACAAAGTTATATGAACAGAGTGAATGTAGAATGGAAAAATGCTGTTTTCTCTTGCTCTCCTAGCTTGCAATGTAATCCGTAAAATACTACCTCATCACTAAAACTGATTATATCTAGTAAAGAAGAAAGGAAATAAAATAAAAAAAATAAATAAAAAAAAAACCAACAACAATTCAGGCATTATTAAGAAATTCACATGGAAAATAGTTTGCAAAGTTGGCAGTTTATTGCTGTAGTAATGGGAAATTCTTAATATATACAAAATGTTAATTTAGAGTAACAATTCGAGTGTGGAAAGACTGTCTGCTTCATTGTGCTCTTCTATTTGAGTCCAAAATACCACTAGTAGCAGAATTTCTCTTCTTCTTTTGAGGAAGAGGCTAAAGTAGATTTATGTAACATGGAATCAAGTACGAAATGGCAAGGGGACAACCTAGGAAAAATCAATTTTTTTTTTCATAGCGTTGAAATTTATTGAGATTTTGTCTGCAACTTACTCATCTTTAAAAGGTTTCTACAGTTTTGTATGTACCTCATAGGATAGAAATGCTAATGTAAAATGTGGTGTATTTGTTGTTCCTAAATTGGGGTGAGGGCATGGAGGTGGAATAAAAATGGTTTCCAGAAGAGGAAAAATTTGGAAACCATTATGTTCTTTGTGACCCAAAATTTAGTTCCTAGATTTTAAAGGAACTGCAATTAAAGCATTGATAATAGCTTTGCTTCTTTGCTTTTCGAAACATCTGAAAGGCTAAAGAGAAATTATATATCAAGTTCAAAAATTCTGGGACTATCAAATACTCATTTTTGTTTCCTTTTGGTTATTGCAGCTAGCCAGTCTTCCATCTTTAGGATTAATGAGAACTGTAGGAGATGCAGAAGAGAGGGAACACAAATCCAAGAAGGATAGCTGCTGCTGTTCTTACAGACTCTGAAGCCCAGCAGTGGGCTTTGTTTTATTGCTGCTAATCAAAGTGCACAGAAAATATGTTGCCTTATTATAAAATGAGGAAAGGACACTTGTGCTGGATTTTGCCTACTGTTCTTTGCACATATTGTTTCCTATGAAGACTCATAAGCTTTTTTTCATCAACTATGCAATTGAGCCACCTCATCCAAGCTCAGTTCTTTCATTACTTTTTACCCTATATTAAATTGATGCTTGCTCCAAAACTTTTATTTTGCTTTCAACCTTTCTAATGTATACATATCTCAAACATGAATACTCTGATAGGTGCTGCTGCTTTACTTTTAGCTTCAGGGTTGCTTTTCAATCATTACCCTGCTGTCTAGCCTTTGCTAGTGCTGCAGATTAAGTTCATCTGTTTAAGTGTAAAGCAGTTTTCCCCATAAGAATTAACATTATAGAAGATGGTTAGGATGAGAAAGTTGGGGCTGTTCGGCCTGGAGAAGAGAAAGCTACATAGAAACCTCGTAATAGCCTTCCAGTATCTGAAGGGGACCTATAGGGATGCTGGGGAGGGACTCTTCATGAGGGACTGTAGTGATAGGACAA
>JASSUY010037092.1:0-18921 GCA_032466535.1 Forpus xanthops | reverse complement strand
GTCTCTGCCCATGGCAGGGAGGTTGGAACTAGATGATCTTAAGGTCCTTTCCAACCCTAACTATTCTATGATTCTATAAATAAGTGCCTGTTGTGATGCTTCTTGTAAAGAGTTTATATTATGTTATTAAAGCTTTTTCATAGTCTAAATAATGATACATTAAATTAACACCTTTTTTTCTCATTAAAAAGCAGTCTGAGGAAGTTAATTTCCCTACAGTTGATAGGAAAAATATCAGCTCTCTTCTCAGCATGTTTGTATACTGACATACTTTTATCTAGGAAACTCTGATACTCTGATATTTAGATATCACATAACACACATTGAAATTAAGCATGCTTAATAATTTTTGTTTGGTAGGTTGGTTTTGATATGTTAATGTTTAGATGGGTAATATTCAAAATAATAAATTGCCTATTTTGCTGGGTCGTGTTTGAGATAGCATGAAATGTTTTGATAGAAGTGTCATGGGTTCAGCAGTAGCAGTTGTCTTTCTCCTTTAAGTAGTAGCTGGTGCAGCACTGTGTTTTTTGTTTTTGTCTTGGGAACAGTGCTGATAACATCAGTGTTTATAGTTATGGTTTAGAATGTTTAGGCTGGCCAAGGACTTTCTGAGTTTCATACTCTGCCAGGGAGGAGGGGAAGCCAGGAAGAAGCAGAGACAGGACACCTGACCCAGACTGACCAAGGAGGTACAGCACGTCATTCCCAGGATGTAGAGACAGAGAGCAGAGACCGGGAAGGGTAGTGGTGTAGGGGAAGGTGTGCACAGCATGTTCGGGACTTGGTATGAGGTGATGGAGGGGGGACACTGCGTAGCCGAGCTTAGTAGCAGGTGATGGGAGCACTGCGTGGCGTGGCTAGGTATCAGGTGAAGATCCGTTGTATTCGCTTTCCTTGTGTTTTCTCTTGTATTATTATTGGTGGTAGCAGTAGTGATTTATGTTATACTTTAGCTGCTAAACTGTGCTTATCTCAACCTGTGGGAGTTGCATTCTTTCGGTTCTCCTCCCCATCCCCCTGGGACTGGGGAAGAAAGAGGGGGGAGTGAGTGAGAGAGTGACTGCATGAGTTTGAGGACCTTAAACCATGACAAGACAGTGGATTACTTGGGTTATTGTCCTTGTGGACTTTTTTGAATGTGTATATTATAGCTATTCAGTCTTTGCTTTATACAGTCTAGAAAACGATGTAACATGAAAATGAACTTGTGGGCTTTCAGATCAGTTATTTTTGACCTTGTGTTTGCAACAAATATACTGGTAATAATTATCATTTGAAAGTTTGAGGAATAAAACCAGAATCGGAGCGGTATGGATTTATAATGTAAGCACCAAGTCCAAAGACACTGCCCTGCACTGGGCAATGTGAATTGTAAGCTGATTGCCTTTAGGAAGATGTAGAAGTGCTTTCTGACCCCAGCAATTAGAAACTTTTAAAGGTACTAGGCTTCAAAAGCCATGTAGGAGAGAATTTATTCTTTACACTTTATACATAAATAACATTAAACAATGTTAAGATCCTTGGCATAATACAGTGAAAATTAATCAAAATTTCTTCCCTCTATATAAACTTTTAAAATAATTTTTCAGATCATCCTGTTAAAGAACTGATACCTCAACAGTTTCGTATGAGATGTGTTACACTACAGTCCTTGTCAACAGCTAGCCTCCTATTTCAAATAAATATATATAGCTGGGGCTGACATTTTAAAATGGAAATAAGTTTTCTGTCATATTTTTCCTTTACTTTGTGCCTCAGACCTGCAGATATAAGCCAAATTTCATTTATTAGAGCTATGTATCTTGCTCTGCACTGAAGACGCTTAGATTGTTATGAATCTTGCTCGCTATAGGTATCTTGGTGTTAAGGCCAGATTATCAGTGATTTCTGTGTTACTGAAATTACGTAGTAGCTGAAAACAAATCTGATCAAATTTTGAAAGCAGGCTAATTTCCCCAGCCTTATAAACCTCTATATCTCTTTGTTCCGTCTTTCTCATATTCTTGGAGTTAAAGGGATTCGGAGAGCCAAAGAAGGAAATTTATTGTCTTTTAAATAAATATTATGGGGAAATGAATCAAACTTATTGTGTGAATAGTCTTGATTCTACCACTTCTGAATGATTAAGTACTTATTTTGTATGTTTTTCTGGAATACAGATTTAATTTTTTTTAATAGAGGGAAGTAATTCCATTTTTGTTGTTCTTGATCAAGAAAGTGATTATACAGAAAGCAAGGTCATTCATTAAAAATGTACTACTGGATTTTCTGTAGTATTTATATAGAGCTAACATATTCCAAGGCTCGAACGAAGAGATTTATGCATTTGCTGAGCTGCAAGGCTGTGCCAGTCACTGTGGGTCTAAGAGCCTTTACAGAAACAAAAATTCTAAACCTGTCAGGTTCCTTCAGGCCTCCAAATACATCTGTCTTTTTTTCTGTTCTGGATTTGATAAAAGTCAATTGGATGTCTGATTAAAGAAAGGAGTATTGGAAGCAAACATTATATCTGACCTTAGTCTGCTTTCAACCTAAAATGCTTTTAAACATTTTTTCTTAACAGATCGGAAGTAGGAAACCTAGAATAGCATTAACCTATTGATTTTCTTTTAAACTGCCTAAATAAACTTTTGTAGTTTCACAATTCTGACAAATTTCCAGGTGCTCAAGGTGGCAGGTGTCCCTGCCCATGGCAGGAGGGTTGGAACTAGATGATCTTAAGGGCCTTTCCAACCCTAACTATTCTATGATTCAAATAAGTCAAAGTGCAGATTTGTTTTCTGTAGTGTCCTTCATCAATATGCAGAGAAATATGCAGAGGCACAAAGTGAAAGATTAGACTTTTTATCCATACAGCTCAGTTTGAGGAAAAAAAGATGATGGTTAGTGCTGAGTCCTGCTAAACCTGTTTTGCATTGTCAGAAAATGGGCAGCTACCTGTCATATCTATTCTCTGCTTGTTAGCCTGTGTAAGTTAAAGTCACGTTGCTTTCAGAGTTGATTCTTAATGTTACTCGCAGTTCATGTAAAAACTATTTTAATATTTTGCTAAGAAACCATCTTTCAAAGCTGTAGATTTTAGAAGTGATATCACTTTCATTTGCCAAGTAGTGAGCACATTGAGCAGCTTAAAAATGTGAATGATTTCCAAGATGTCAATTAAGGAGAAAAATACAGCAATAAGTAAGCAGAGTGTCTTTTCATCACCTTATAAGCACCATGTGCTCATTTTTGGGGTGCCTATGCCCAGGCACTGGCAGGTGCCAAACATGGCCAGTTCCAGCCAGCTCTAGGAGCCTCGCCACAGGGTACGGCTGAGCTCTGCTGCTGAGATGGTGATGCCTCTAATACGCATACTTAAGAAGGGGCAAAACTGCTGTGCAGCAGTTGAGAAAGGGTATTGAGGGAAAAAGTGTGAAAAGCAACCCTGCAGACACCAGGGTCAGAGCAGAAGGAGGGGAGAAGGTGCTGCAGGCACCAGAGCAGAGATTCCCCAGCAGCCTATGGAAGAGGTCATGGTGGAGCCATGCATTCCCACTGCAGCCCTGGAAGGGGGGCCCCACACCACAGCAAGTGGATAGAGCTCTAAAGGAACCTGTGGCTCATGGAGAGCTCTTGCAAGAGGATGCATGTGGCAGGAACTGCATCCCGTGGAAGGACCCATGTTGGTGCAGTTTGTGAAGAGCTAGTTGTGAGAGGGACCCCACATTGGAAGGGGCGGAAAGTGTGAGGAAGGAACAGCAGAGATCAAGGGTTCTGGACTGACTGCAACCCACATCCCCCAGGAGGGAAAGGAACTGGAAACAAAGCAGCAAAGTTGAGCCTGGGAGGAAGGAGGACTAGGAGGGAGTAGTTAGGTTTTGTCTTTGTTTTCTCACCATTGTACTCTATTTTTAATTTACAATAAATCAAATTAATTTTCCTCAAATCAGATCTGTTTTGTTTGTGACAGTAATTGGTAGATGACTTCCCAGTGCTTATTGTGATCTATGGGCTTTTCTGTCTTATTTTCTACCTCTGTCCAGTTGAGGAGGAGAAGTTAGGGCTGGCTGGGCATCCAGCAGCCACTAAGGTCAACACACCACAGTTCTGGACTTTTTTAAAATGAAGTTACTGCTTTCCTTTGAATGTTACTTTTGGTATTTCAACTCCAAGTAAAATATTTTATTGGCTTATCACAAATTTTATTAGCTGGTTATTCTTTTTAACTTTAGTTCACTATTTGTACTGTAAATAAAAGTAGTTTAGAATAAAAGGGCAATTTTTATTGAAAAGCATGAGTAATACAACAGTACGGATAGTGTTTTTGAAAGCACCAGTTTTGCAAATGAAAAGAGAATTTGTGTAAGCTGCATTTGCATTGGCAAATACATTTGTCTGGTTACTGAACAGAATGCTTTTCTTGAGGAGAGGAAATAGCCTGAAGGACTGAATGTTTTTTGACATCTCGAAGATTAGCTGATTAATTGTACTTGTGATGGCAAGGCAGAAGTGAGAAGGGAAACAAAGAACACAGAAGCATTAGACCTGAATAGGGCAAGTAGTTCTGAGAGCAGCAAATGGCATTGAGACCTTTGAGTAATACAGATGATCAGTCTGATAGATTCTGTCAGCTGATAGACTCTGATTTTAAGTCATGAAGGCTTTATTCTCTATTGGAATCTGATACTAATAAAGTGGAATAATGCTTTTTTTCTTAAGTTCTTATCTGTAATATAAAACTAATCAAGTCTGAAACTATTTGATGCACAAGAGGGCTATAAACTTGAGGTACCTTCTGTTTCCTTCTACAGCTTTCTTTTTTTTCATGCACGGTTTCTCATTTCCTGTGCTTTAATATGATACAGAGATGCTTCTAGGTGAAAGCAAGTAGTGAACTTGATTCCTGGTACTTTTCTTTTCCTATGGAAATACATAAATTTTGTTAAATTTTAGTCCATTATGTTCTATGATACTCTGCTATGTGCTTTGAATGGCTAGTTCTTCAATAAAAAGGACTTCTGTATAAAAGAAAAATCTTGTAAGCAGGATTTAGTGGTGTGTGGTTTGGTTTTGGTTTTTGGTTTTTTTTTTACTACCATTTTTATTTACATCCTTGCTGTCTATTTCATAGGTTTCGGTGGGAGTGGTCTTCCAGGGACTGGTTAGAAATAAACACTCTTAAGCATTATTAGCATGAAATTTAATTAAATTGTGTGCTAAAAAGACCTCCTAACTTGAAATTGTAGGCTTTGCAGCATGCACTTACTTGCAAGTAGGTTGGCCTTTTGTTCACATATATAAGGCTAAAATGTATGAAATTACATTACTTTATGAAATTAAAATATGGAGAAGTATTGCATTTCTCGTTCATCTCAAAACTTTATTTTGCACAGAAGTATTTCCATTTCTAAACTGTGTTGGTAAAGTTGCCTTCAAAATTTCCTGATTACTGAGGAATATACCAAAGAGAATCTATTGGAACTTTATTTCTCAGTATCCTCTGTTGAATGCAGCAATGTCATTTTACTATGCATGTCACCATACTCATACAAAAACGAGTGACCAAGAATTATGAGTTTTTTTTTAATTCAGAATATTAACAGCTCTTCTCCCTCAATAGCAATTCTCAGGCTATTGTGTTGTACTGTATTTGAAGAGAAATCATATATAGAGCCTCCTTTGTTTTTTTTTTCCAGTTGACAATAACAATTGCCAATTGTTATCCCATTCATATTGCCCTATCATTTTGTGAAAACTATGTGAAGTGCTTGCACTGAAAAATGTCATAGAACATGCAGTCTAAAGTACCTTTGAAACAAGATAATGCTATTTTATTTTCCCATCTCTTGGGGCTTTGTTGCTATCAAAGCTCGTTCTCCTCTGATATTTTTTTCTGTCACTGTGGTTGCTTACTCTGATGTTAGTCTTCTGTAACTGACCTTTGCCTCTGATTCCATGCCATTGGTGTTTTACATGCAGTTGTTGAAAACTCCTGTATTACTGCTGACTTTAGATACCAGTCTCTTTCTAGGAACAAAGTGGTTCTTTGCTCTAGAAACTTTGGATGCGTTAGATGCAATAAAATCTACAAATCTTTTTTGATATGAGGAGATAAATTGTCTTGAAGTGGCAATCAGAAATGATCCAGAGATTATAAAGCCCATACACACAGAAAAGACCTCCTCGCATTGTTTGTTTCAAAAGAAATGTTGAGCCTGCTTAATATTCCCTCTTTCGCTATTCCTAGAATGAAAAGTAGCACTGAGTTCTGCACTCACCTGTGGCTTCAGGAGCAGAATATCCTCTTTTGTTCAGCATTTGGACCAGGAGATGTAATTTATCGAGAGCATGAAAATCTAATACAAAAAAGAAATAGAAGGGGTCATGCCTCTTGAGAAAACTCAGATTATATCTCAGTAGTACAACCTTGCTAGAAGAAAATGTCCTTTTTATGATTTTTCTAAAATCTAAATTTCTGTGCACAATTAAGAGTCTCACTTCCCTTAAATGAGATAAAAACATTGCCTTTCAAATGGGAGAGATATGTGAAAATGTTCAGAATAGATATGTTTGCTGAAGTTTATCATTGAGTCAAGAAAGATCAAAATCTTCTTGTACAGTAGGATTTCTGTATCTCAGAGTCATCTCCATTTCACACTGTCATCTCATATGGATTTCCTTTGTTTCAAAAGTCTTCACAGTTGGAAAAATAATATCTTGTTCCCTACTTCATTGTCCAGGGCAAATTGTGTTTATAAAAGAAAAAGAAAGAAACACGAAAAGAAACCACACTAACAAAACCCACTATCCAGGATTCTTTGAGGCAGTGCGGTTTGATGGGACTCCGCAAACTGTTATATATCTTTTTCTGCCTCGCTTCTTAAACTTTTTTTCTGTTAAGTATATTTCTTAATTAGTGTTTAGGTTTGAAAGCAAGACTATTAAGGGGGTGTCTTTTTATGCATGTAAATAGCCGCTGTATTGTGTTTAAAGATATGAAGTGCTGTTTTTTAAGGGTTTGATCTTGACAGTCTCTTCACCAGTAAGCAGTGTACAGCAGTGTTTTCATGGATGAGCAGAAGGAAAAAAAGTAGTCATTTTTCCAAGATTATCCTCTTCAGAGATTCAAAGTAGGGAATAACAAAAGGTAAATGAAGACATAATCTGGATTAGGTGCATTAACTGCATTAACTAATATCTGAAACTGGAAAAAAACTTGGAGCCCTCTTCCTCCCAGTTTGGGTGCACTTTGGTTAAGTAACATCCCCATGCCCATCCAGCTCACTTCAGGAGCAACTTTTTCTATTTGTTGGTGTTGTAGTGCAATTTCTTGTCCTCTTAAAGACAAGGAAGGAGTATTTCCATGGGTGTCTTTTTTTATGAAGTATATGGTTTTCCCACTGTTTTTTTTTTTTTTTTTTTTTCCTTCCTTGCACCAACTTCTGGAAATAGTAAAGCTGGTGAAAAAATTTGATGTTGAACAGCAGAGAGGCAACCTTGGGCATGTAAAGTTAATTCTTCGATTGTGTTCTTTAACCCTTGGAAGTAAGGCAGTAAACTGTGACTTCACATGTGGTACTCCTGGTTGTCTCTGATGATGAAAACGATTAAGAAACGAATCAAATTTTGCTTGTGTAAGAGATTTCTGGCTAGCTTTTCAGGGGGGTTTAGTTAATAAACTTGTTGCTTAATTGATTCTTGCTGCTGGGACAACTACATTGCTTTCTCGGGTTTATGTTATCGATCTTTGCCTTCAGCATTGTGCTTTTTTTTTTAATTTGTTTTTGGCATATGTTTTCCTATATCTAAGTGGAATTGTTGGAAGCCCTTCTAATTTACTGCTCTCTCATTAATATATGCGCCTATGACAGCTAATTTTTTGCTGGGGGGAGAGGAAGGGAGAAATACTGATACATCACAAAGAAATAGCAGTTTGAATAAAAAAATGGTAGTCCTTTATAAGGAACTGGAGGTGCTGCTGCCTGTGACCTAAATTAATTTCTAGATTTATGCCAGAATCTATCTTGATTTTAGTAAAGTCCACTTCCATGCTTCAGAAATTAGAATTCATTACTCTAAGACATTCATTTACATTTTATTTGAAATAATCTATATTTCAAATGGACAGATATAGTGGATTATTATACTACATGCCTACTTGGTTGCTGCTCTTGCATAATGTGTAGAATTTCAGTGCAGCCTTTGAGTAACCTACTTTGTGTTCAATAATCAAATGCCACATACCCTGATAAAGCATGTAATTGACTGGCATTCTTTGGTATGACTCACTTGGCTAAAATCTCTATTTAGATTGGGTTAGAAGGTTGGAGGTAATTTTTGGTTTAGCAGTAAAATTTAGTTTAAACAATGCCAGATAAAATTACAGTAATTTTGAACAACAACAGGAAAAAAAATGTTCTGTGTATTCTGCAGTTAGACTTTTTTTGTAATTACATTCTTGATTATGTGTTCCTTTTTATTGGAAGTAATTATGTTCATGACTGACTTAGCTCCATTTCCTACAAGTTTTTCTAAATTCTTTAAAAAACAAAGTTTTAAGTGACTTTTTTTTTCTTTTCTGTTTTCTTTTTGCCTTTTCTTGTCTTGGATAAACTCATGTATAACTTATTGGTATTGCATTTCAGCATGTAAATCAAAAGATACAAATACTCAGTTTGGATGATGAGCCCTTACTACAAGTATATTGTCTTTCTGTACTTGTTGTTTTTTTGGTTTCCTTCCAGGGCACGCAATTTTTCATTTACTTTAACTTTTATGAGAATAAATTCAGTTTTAATATATCTACTTGATACACTCACATTAATCACTATCCGTGATGAAGTTTGATGTTATAATTTTTCTGGTTTTGGCTGGGGTGGAGTTAATGTTCTTTGTAGTAGCTGGTATGGAGCTATGTTGTGGATTTGTGGGAAACAGTGTTGGTAAGACTGATTTAGTTTTAGTTGTTTAGGGATGTTTTAGTTATTGCTGAGCAGTGCTTACACAAGGTCAAGGCCTTTTCTGTTTCTCACCCCACTCCACCAGCTAGTTGCGCACATGGAGTTGTGAGGGGCCACAGCCAGGACAGCTAACCCAAAAGTGACCAGAGGGACATCCCGTACTATATGGTCTTATGCTCAGCATATAAAGCTGCGAACAGAAAGAAGGGGGTTTGGTTAGAGTGACAGTGTTTTTTTTCCCAAGTAACTGCAATGCCTGATGGAGCCCTGCTTTCCTTGAGGTGGCTGAACACCTGCCTGCCCATGGGAAATGGTGAATGAATTCCATGGTTTGCTTTGCTTGTGTGTGTGGCTTTCACTTTACCCGTTAAACTTTGTCTCAACCCACAAATTTTCTTATTTTCACTCTTCTAATTCTCTCCTTCATCCCACTGTGGGGGAGTGAGTGGTACTTTGTGGGGCTTAGTTGGCAGCTGGGGTTAAACCATCATGCGATGGAACTTTAGAAGTACAAATAAGTACAAATAAAAGAAAAATAATTGTGGTTTGGGTACACCATTCATCCAGACTGCACCTGCATATGTTGAGAGGAATGCTGTTGCGCTTCGGTTGTGTGGCTAAGACCAACAGTGTCACCTGCAGGTGAATCAAGTAGTTTCTTGTTTTTTCAAGTGGAAATTTCAAACACACAGTATAAATTACTTATAGAAAAAGAGAACTGGTTTAATAACTCTCCTGTGAATATATAAAAAACAACTTTGCTGCTTATTCTTGTTAAGGAATTAACTGCAAATATGTCTTTCAAATTATTTTTAATAAGTGCTTGCTAAAAAAAATTGAAAACATTCTTTAATGTATATTAAAAGATGTTTATAGGAATATTCTGCCATTTATTATTTGAAATCAAGTTATTCTGAAAATATGTGTCACTTATGACATTTTTTTTTACTTTGTATTTTTTTAATAGAGATGAATTAATGAATTGTTTATCCATGCAAATATAATCTCAATTCATTGTGGTAGAATATTGCAGAAGAAATAATTAAGTCAGGTGTCAAAAGATTTGCATTTGGGTTAAAAAACTGAAATTTTGAACACTTTTAAAATTTGTATATGTGAAAGATCACTCTTAGATTATTGCATCTGCCACTTTGATACACAGGTATTAACAATGACAAAGTTTTCTCAAAGCAGAATGACGTGATTCATGTGAAGAGAGAGGACTGCTGTTCTTTAGGCCTTTTTTGAAACTACAGCATCTTCCTTTCTCTGGTGCTAGGTTTGTAATTAATTAAAAAAACAAACAAACACCAAAACTGCACTTTTTTCTTCAACTTCACGTGACTGAAACTGTCTGAATCAAATTCTGTCTTGACCTTTACATGAAGGATTTTTAGTTGTATTGTTACAGTGATGGGATCATCCAGTGTCTGCTGAGTTGCAAAGTACTCGTAACATTTTAAGCCACATTGTAATACTAGTGGCATTGTCAGAGAGGCTTCTGTGTAAAACGTGCATGATTGTGGGAGGAAGTAAGCCTGGTTGAGCTGCTAAGTTGCTCTCCCACTTCTACGATAGACTGGTGAAGGTTGAATGGGGAAGCTGCCTTTGAGCTTTCTATTCCTTTTAGGTCACTTAGGTAGGAGAATTATATGTATCAGTCTTGTGTGAGCATAGTAAGATTAAATTAGCTTTGTGTATGCTATAGTGTTGGCTAGTAAGCTGTAGTAGAGACCTCAGTGCTAAGCCTGTTCCTTGGTTCTTCACAGACACCAGTTTTGGTTTGTGTTGGTTTTAGAGTGCTTTTGCTGTTTCAGAAAATACTTAGTGATGTTGAAAAACAAATGTTGCTAGGCACAAGATTTCTTTGCTGCTCTTTACACTTGATCTTGCTTTGCTGTGTTTCAGACAGTTCATCTTCTTTAGTTGTGTACTTGCCAAGTTGTATTCACTGATACATCTGTCAAAAAAGATAAGTGTTACATTGATTTGGAAAACTTGGCATGAGGGCAAGGGAGAGAGGGGAGAGTTGAAAGACTTATAACTTCATTTGCATGCTAGTATGCAAATATTGTAGGTCCAGTATTATAGCTGTAAGAAGTTCAGTTAGCTTAACGTGTTTGTAATGCAGCATGATTCCTGAGTTTTAATCTTTTATGCAGAATTTAGAGTCTTCATTTAATGCGCTTCAGAATGTACATTGTATGTAGGGGTATTATGTCTAGGATTATTAAACAAAATGATCTGGAGTTGAAGACTGATCAAATATGATCCACATTCATTTGTAAATCACTTAGTGAGTGATCCTAATGAGTTCAATAAGCTATTTTAGTGGTTTTTGATCTAGATGAAAAACTCAAAGTCTTTCAGCCATTAGGGGCCTCTAGCCATCCTGTGAATGTGTTATTCCTATTTGGTGCCTCCAAGTCCAAGAGTGGTTTGTCCTGATGAGCAGGGAGTCAGACAAGAGTTGCAGGAGGGAGTCCTGTGGGATAAAAGTAAACATAAAAATGAAGCATGAAAGGGGTGGACACAGGAACAGGTGACCTGGAAGGATTTTAGTTGCTGTTTTTAGCATGAAGGGACAGGGTTAGGTAAGCCAAAGCCTTCACAAAGCGTATGTGAAGGGTAACCAGAAAAGCTTCTATGCGTGGGCAGGAAAAGGAAGACTGGGGAAAACCATAAGTAGGGCAGGGGACCTAATGAAAAAGGACGTATAAAAGGCTGACGTACTTAATGGCTTTTTGAATTCAACCTTTATTGTTAGGACTGGCTTTCAGTAATCCCAAGTCCCTAAAACAAATGGGATAATCCAGAGAAGGAAAATTTATCACTTGGTGGAAGAAAGTCAGGTTAGGGAGCATGCAAACAAACTGAGCATATTTGCAATTTGATGAGATTCACCCACGAGTCCTGAGGGAGCTGGTCAAAGTCATCATGAAGTCATTCTAAATTACCTTTGGTGATCACCAAAGGTTGAGGTTGTGGTGATCCTCTGTTGTGCAACAGAGCGTACCTCAGCAAATTTGCAGATGGTACAAAGCTGGGAGCATTGGTGGTTGGATCAAATGGTTGTACAGTCATTCAGAGGGACCTTTACAGGCTAGAGAAATGGGTCAAAAGGGATCTCATGAAGTTCCAGAATTAAATGCTGTGTTCTGCAGAAGGGTGGGCAAATAATCCAATGAAGGCTGGAGACCGATCAGTGGGAAAGCAGCTTCCGAGAAAAGATCCAGATATTCTTGTGAGTAACAAATTGAACATGAAGCAGCAGTGTCCCCTACAGTCTAAGCTGCATTGAGAAGTGTTGCAAGCAGCTCAAAGAAGGAGATACTGTCCCTCAGATCAACTCTGTTAAAACACACCTGGTGGTTTTTTTTTTTCTGTGGGGGTAGTCAGAAACTGAAGTTTGTCTTGAAAAGTTGTGGGGTCTTCACCTTAGAGGTACTCAAAACCCAACTGAACGCTGGCTTGAGCAGACTCGTCCAGGTAACTTTATTTTGAGCTGTGGGTTAGACAGGAAGATCTTCAAATATGTCTTCCAACCTTATCCATTCTATGATTCTGTAAAATCAAGTTTATTCTATTCTGATGGATTTGCCTATGTGATTATCATGAGTTAACTCCAGTCAGCAAGTAAGTACCATGCCTCCACTTGCTCATTCCTCCCTAACCCTGTGGGATGGGGAGGAGAATTGGAAAAAGATAAAACCAGTGGGCTGAGATAAGAACAATTTAATAACTAAAATAAAGTAAAATAACAATAATAAAGGGGGTGGGAGGGTGAGTGTCATGGGTTCAGCTGCAGCGGTCGTTTTTCTCCTTCTTAGTAGCTGTTGCAGCACTGTGTTTTGACTTTCAGCCTGGGAACTGCGCTAACACCAGTGTTTTCAGTTACTGCTTGGTAATGTTTTGGTTTGACCAAGGACTTTCTGAGCCTCATGCTCTGCCAGGGAGGAGGGGAAGCCAGGAGGAAGCAGAAAACAGGACATCTGATCCAAACAGACCAAAGAGGTATTCCATACCACAGCACGCCATGCCCAGGATATAAAAACAGAGAGCAGAGGCCCAGAAGGGTGAGGGTGCACTGCTTGGTCAGGCTTTGTAACAGTGGAGAGCGATTGTACTCTTTCTCCTTGTATTTCCCTTGTCATCATTATTATTGATGGTAGCAACAGGGGTTTGTGTTACACCTTAGTTATTGGACTGTTCTTATCTCAACCTGTGGGAGTTGCATTCTTTTGATTCTCCTCCCCATTCCCCTGGGAGCTGGGGGGAAGAAAGATGGGGGAGTGAGTGAGCAAACTGCCTGAGAGGCTTAAACCACAACAGTGGGTGAGAGAGAAGAATAAAAGTCAAGAAATAGTTTCTCACTACCCACTGGTTGATACCCAGCCTGACCGAAGCAATTATCTGTCCTTTCCAGGTAACTCCCCCTGAGTTCATGCACTGGGCATGATGTGCTGTGGTATGGCATACCCCTTTGGCTAGTTTGGGTCAGGTGTCCTATCTCTGCTTCCTCTGGGCTTCTTGTGCCCTCCTCACTGGCAGAGCATGAGGCTGAAGAGTCCTTGATCAGGGTGCTGCTACTTAGCAACAGCTGAAGCATCATTGTATTATCAGCATTGTTCTCAGGCTAAAGCCAAAGCACAGCATTGTACCATCTACAACTTTATTGCAGCCAAAACCAGGACAGTATTATTTACTGCATGTATCAATAAAAGATGAGACGGAATCATTTTAGACACCATTTTGCCTGTTACAGTGTTCCCATATAATGATGAAAGATGACATTTTGTCAAATCTCAGATTTTCTTTCTAGTGTTGGAAGGCTAATAAGCAGTAGGCTTTTCATATTTTTGTACGTAAAATTAAGACTAAAAACCTTAAAATACATTGTCTGAATATTAAATTCTGAAGTACAATGAATCTTAGTAAGTAACAATAAAGAATGCCTCAATTGAAGTTCTTTAATAGCAAAGAATGTGAAACTGAAGTCCTTCATGGTATGAACTAATTGCTCATCTGCATATGAATTATAGAATTTATTAAAAACACCAAATAAAATATTACTATAGGGCTTTGTCTCCGAGGCTTTTTTGGCACTGAAGATATAATCTTCAGTAAAACTAGTAGGAATATAATTTTCAAGACTGTCTATTAGCATTAATATTTTATCTGTGAAGAACTTGGAAGAATGATTTACTTCTGTTAGTTTTAATGGTCTTTTATAGCTGAAAAGGTTCTGTGCAAAAGGAATCCACGTCTTTAAAATTACTGAGTAACTATTTTGCTCTTCCAAATACTTCTTTAAGCACAGTAAATTTTACAGGATAAAAAAGCAGTCTTCTATAGTTAATGCAAATGATGCATTAAGTTAGACCCTTCTCCCAGAGTACAATTTAAAGGTACTCAGAAGTCCAATTATCTTTGATTTAGATGTAAAAATTGCAAAATAACAGCTGTGCCTGCTGAGTGAATATTCCTCTGCAAAAAAGGTAGCTTATTTGAACAGAGTAGAGGACGGGTTGCTGAGGGAATGTTTGCCTCTTTTGGCTCTTTTTCAGTTTTAAGTGCTTCTGGTCAGCTGAAAATGCAAGTAAATTACAAAATGGTATCAGAGCAATTTAGAATTTACAACCTCTAAGTTGTCATTTTGCATGTTACAAAATATTTCAGGTTGTTTAGCATTTATTGTGTCTATTTGTGCATTTCAAATTAATACTAACAAATGTTGCAGCAAATCTTGCTAAACTTAATTGCATTTAAAAGTACAGCTTTTTCCATGCTACATTGCAAAATTTTTTTAAAGAATCTTTGATGCTAAAGAATCACTTTGCATGTATAACTATATTGAAATGTACTGTAATTTGCAATAGAATTTTATTATGTAATAGTATAAATTTATTAGTATAATACTAAATGTATTTTATTAGCATTAAGCATATAATCATATACATTATAGCGTATAATACTAGCAGAGTATATATTAGTAGTATATTAAATTTTTATATAGAGTAGTGTTAGAATATATTATTTAGGATATATTTTTTTTTTTAGAATGGAATTTTGAAGGACATTTTTCAATTGAAGTTCTGAGGATGTTTCCTGTGGTGTGAATGCAATATTAAGTGCAGTTATGTAAACGAAGATGATCTAAAACTATACAAAATGGTATGAAAATTAATTTGTCTTTCTGTGAAAACAGATGCAATACATATATTCCTGTATTGATAAATGTTGGTCTAATTTGTTCTTACAATACGCTGATCATAGAGCTTTCCAAAATTTCCTGGTGAACCTTCTTCAGGGCATATATGTCTTCTCTCTTAGATGATTTTCTTATTTTTAACAGAAATCTATTTTCAATGTAAATCTTACCCAAATTTTATTAACACTTTCCTTACTTGAAAGTCTTTCTTTCTCAGCCACTGATATTTCCTTTTTGAAGGCTCTTGCAGTTCTAGTTATCTCTGTTCAGTCATGTTTATTTAGCCTAAGCATCAATTCCTTTAAACTTTTCATAAAAGTCCTTCTCATTTATGTTTAGTCATTCTCATTTTTCAATTCTGGACTCTCAGTTGGCTTGCACTTCTTAAATTAAGTTGCCCAAAATATTATGTAATGCCCCAGGGTCATACTGCTGCTGAGCGGAGTGGAAAGTTTGTTTAGCGTGTCCAAGTAACAGCATTTCTGTTCCAAGACATCATTTTTTGCAGCAGTGGAGCCTTTTTGGTTCATATGCCTATTGATCTACTCTTTCTTTTTTCCCTGTCCAACCACAGTCTTGACAGTTGTTTTGCATCTTGTATTTGTTGCAATAATTATTCCTAAGGGTCGGATTAGCCTGGTTTGGCTTTAGCCATATAAGAATTAGATAACTAGCGTAGGCTGGTTGCACAGACTTGTAGGGAGAAGACCATAGAGAAAAGACTTCTAAGGCTTATTTGTATTAAGATGGATGATATGAACCAGCTAGAAGGAAGCCAGACAGCTAGTTTAGAACTTCTAAGTCAGCAGGTAAGAGAGGCAAGATGAATCTCAGCTTGGTATAAAATATTGAAATTGCATTACTTTCATCCATTAATGCTTCTGTTCTTTAACTTATTAAGACATTTTTAATTTCTTAATCCATACTCGAGTGCATTCACAGCTCTCTGCAGCATAATAGCAGTTGAAAGTGTAGTGAGCATAATCTTTAGTCTCTCGTTAGGATTACTCAAGAAAATATGCAATAATATTGAGGTAGATAGACTCCTGTGGAACTCCATTTGATTTGAACCTTTCATTACAACAGTGAACTGTTGGCATTTCCTCTGAGTGCTTAAAGGATCCTGCTGAAATCCAAAGAATGTACTAGTTTGTGGTTAATATAGCTGAAGAATATAAATCTGACAGTCATACCATAGGTCAGTTGCAGTCACCTTCAACACTGGTTGTCGGTAATATTAGCATACATAATTTTCTCTGAAGTGTACATAATTTTCTTTAGAGTGTAGATTTGAAAGCAAATTTCATGAAATCACGTGTATGGAGGCAAATGCTGCTTGGGTTGTCATTTTGTGAGCAGGTATCACAAAATTGTCTAATATCTGTTTAACATCAACGTCTTAGCCAAACCAAGAAACCTCTCTTAGAATCATAGAATCATAGAATAGTTAGAGTTGGAAAGGACCTTAAGATCATCAAGTTCTTACTCCCCTGCCATGGGCAGGGGCATCTCCCACTAAACCATGCCACCCAAGGCTATGTCCAGCCTGGCCTTGAACACTGCCAGAGATGGAGCATTTACAGCTTCCCTGGGCAACCCATTCCAGTGCCTCGCCACCCTTACACTAAAGAATTTCTTCCTCAAATCCAATCTAAACTTCCCCTGTTTCTTCCTTGTATCCAATCTAAACTTTCTCTTCCTCTTATACTTTGCATCTGAGTCAGTGATTTGCATTGATCCTTAAAAAGCCTGGTTTGAGATGAAAAAAAAAGTGACTTGCTTCTTCTTGCATACAGATCTGTCAAAGAAAATAAAATTATTCAATAAAGGTCTGTTTAAGGATATTCAGAACAAAATGTCACTGTTGCATTCTGATCTTCTTTCACACAATATTGAGTTAATTCACATCTTGGGGTGGTGCTTTACAGGAGCAGAGCAGAGGAGAAAAAGAATTGCCAAGAACAGCTGCTTATTGAAGGGCCGTTCCTCACTTTTAGAGAAAAAGTTATCTCTGAGTTCCAGAGACTAGTTATTTGGTCACTGTTGTGGGGTTTTTTTCCAAGTATCAGGAAAAGGAGCATGGACTTTCTCTCCCCTACTCTGGCTTGCTTTAAAGTTACAGTAAATAAATAAAAGGCTATAGTTATGCCAACACAATCTATTCTGAACTTTTAATATTTTCAGTTTATGAGAGATGCAGAATCATTGCAATAAGCCTTAAAAGTCTGCTGGTGCTAATACATTGAAAGAACTGGTAGCTGAGGTAGTCTTTTGTCTTTGTCTCCTGAAGCTGTGCAGCCCTAATTTTTTTCTGTAGAACAGAGGAGGAGTGACTGTTTTCCTTGCAGCTTTGGGACAAAATAGAAAAGAGTGAAAAAAAACCCAAACCAAAGCAAAAACAGCCAACCAAACAAAAAACCCACTGACCAAGCAACAACAGACTGTGTTTCTTGGAAATGTCTAAAATACGTTCTTATACTTAGTTTTGTCTTATAAATTCTTCTCTAGTAATCAACTTTAGCCCAGATATTGCTATAATGATCTCTGAAAACATACACAAATGCATACTCATGTTTTGTTATTATTCGGAGATATCTCTGGTTTATATGGAAAAAGGGCTGGGAGAGAAGAAAATGCAAAATAGCACTGAGAAGACTTGAAAACAAGCAGGCTGGATGCAGTGTCCCAGGAGACAGATACTTGCTGAAAGTTGTCAGATCTGATTAAGGAAGCTGTTGGCATCAATCAGACCTGACAGTAGTATATCAGAGGTTAGTACAACTATAATTAGTGAACTGATTAACAGCAAGGAGGAAAAGAGGGTAATGTTTTGGATCAAACTCCCTTAATACATTTAGATCATTATTTAAACTTGAAGCCTGAGTAGCTAATTATATCTTCTACAATATAAGAGCTAAATTTCACAAAGCGTGCAAGCTGTTCTTCCTCATTGTGGTTGTTAAAATATGGTTTGTACTGACTACACAGACTCTTTTTCCTAGAAAAAAAGATAATACAGAGAGCAGGTGTTCTTACCACATTACTCCTCAGTACAGCTATTGTGATCCTAATACATATTGTTTTCCACAGTTTCTCCTTAGATTAATGTATCTACTCCACATGTAAAGCTTGTTATTTTTTTCAGTGAGAATATAAAAAACTGCAATGCTTTCACAGCATCAACAAAAAGGAATTTTCTATCCAGTTCATCAGCCTGACTGGTTGTATTGGGTGTCATTCCCATTTTGCCTTTGTCAGAGTCTGTTCTGTTGATGTTTAGAAGTAGTGTTGGAACTTACAAATGAATTTTGTAATTGCTTGAACAGGCAGGACTCTGCTGAGGGCATACAATTTTAAATCTTAACATATGAGCTTTAATCTGTTAGTTGTAACTGTGATACTGAGTATACAAAAAATAATATTGAAAAAAATCAGTTCAACAGAATGTGTCACGTGTTATAAGTGTCTTGCTGTGATTAGGTAGTGTGCTGAGACATTGTGAATTGGTTGCCTTTTCATTAGGTGAGCTAGCTGGGTTCTGTAAAAGAACTAAATTATGAAGCATTCCTAGGATTAAAATAAAACATGCTGAACAAAGTTAGGTTTCTTCAGTAAAAAGTTCATTGGCCATTTTAAAAAGGACATGGAACTGTTGGAACAAGTGCAGAGGAGGGCCACGAGGACGGTAAGGGGACTGGAGCACCTCCCCTATGAAGACAGGATGAGAGAGTTGGGGCTGTTCAGCCTGGAGAAGAGAAGGCTGTG
>JASSUY010037091.1:32028-122063 GCA_032466535.1 Forpus xanthops | reverse complement strand
CTTACAGTAAAGAATTTCTTCCTCAGATCCAATCTAAACTTTCCCTGTTTAAGTTTGAACCCATTACCCCTTGTCCTTTCACTACAGTCCCTCATGAATAGTCCCTCCCCAGCATCCCTGTAGGCCTCCTTCAGATACTGGAAAGCTGCTATGAGATCTCCACGCAGCCTTCTCTTCAGAGTGTTGAAAGCACCATGACCACAAGATTTCACCTAAGGCAGCCAACATGACACAGTATTCTCTGACCACCCTTCAGTCTGCTGAAAAGACTACTAAACAGAGGACAGCATCATCATTAGCCTTCTTTCCTAGCAGACTGCTGTTTTACATTGGCCATGAGGTGGACAGCAGCAGTCACTGACATGTTTGGACATTGGGTATATTGTGAATATCAAAACCAAAAGCCAGATTAGAAACAAGCCTCTAGCCCCCAGGAATCTACTGAGCTCTTCACGTTCCTACAAATAAGGGGGATCCACACACGCAGAAACCAGATGTGATCTACTTTGAAACCCATACAAAAAGCAAGAATTCAGGGCAACTGAAATATTTGGAGGATTAAAGGAGGTTGTTTCCTGATCAAAGACAACTTTTAGCCTGGCCTGTGTGGGGAGGTTTTTTTATCATTGTTGATAAATGGACAAATTTGGGACTGGGGACACTGATGGGGAAAGAAGAAAGGCTTGAGCATTGCAATTTTGTTTCTGCAGGAATAAATCTTAGCAATTTTGGCTTGGAAGTACAAAGAAACATAGCCTCGATCCAGAGGGCAGCGTTCATCATAGTCTAGTATAAGCAATTTCTGTCTCACAGAGAACAGGTCATACCAGGTCTAAAGTTGGCAGCCAAACTGATACAAGAAAATCAGGAATATCCTCTATCTTCCTTCTGTTAGTTTAGATTCCTGATAGACTCTTTTGTCTAGACTGAGTTATTGCACGCTCCTGATAAACCTGCCTGTAAGCTGTTAAGAGTATTGATAGGAAGTTAGCTAGCATGGTACCATCTGGAGCAGGTCTAGCCAGTCTCCATGACCATGGCTAGTGATGAGCGTGCCTGTCATTTTCAGGATTATTTATCACAAAAGGAAAAATTACCCCCCAAAACGTATTTCTATTAGCGAATCATTCTAGAAATAATAACAAAACTGCAGATCTCTAAAGATCTCATTATCTAGAAGATAAGGCCATTGGAAATGCTGCACATTTGCTCTGCAGCATGTACAGTTGTATCCCGAGAAGACATATCTAGACAAAAGAATGCTAAAATATCTTTAATATTTTTTAACATCCAGCATCCTCATTCAACTTTCTCCTTCAAAGAAAGGCCGTCTGTTAGAGCACCACAACATGGACTTATGCCTTGGTCTTTGGGAAAAAAAACACTCGTTTCTCTCATCAGATATCAGTTCAGTGTTGCCTGTCTTTGCACTTAACTTTGCTCTATATGTAAACTGGCACATCTAGAAAGAGTCCCACTCACATTAATATGATTCCTCTGCTCAATTCATGGCATTCCCATGGCATAAATATCTCTGTTATTAAATTCTAAGAATTTAAGGGATGCTGCACTGGGAGGCTAGAATTGCCTCCCTGTTTTTATCACTGTTCTGCTGTTAGCTGGGACATTTTATCTCTCAAACTTTCTATTTAATTCCCGATACTTTCTCATTCTTACCTGTAGAGAACACATAGTCCTTGAGGGTCTCTATGCCCCAGGCTTTACTGAGGCCAAAAGTCACTGTTCATGAGATAAACAGTAACTGCACAGCTTATTATCAGTATGTGTGTTAGCTGCTAGGGGAGGTAGAGGTGAGAAAGAAAAGGAAGGGAAAGTTGTTTATAACCTTCCTTGGTTGTGCATGAGGAAACAGGTGAAAAGACTTTTAGCGTCATCTCCTGATTCTAGCCCTTGCGATACTAGTGCTGAGCAGAGCTGTGATCCAGAGCATTCCATTTTCACTTTGCAGACATAAAGTAGACTTCAGAGCAATTTCTCAATATGGGCTGTCTTAGGGAGGAAATCTGATCCACATCTATGGAACTTTTTCCCTAGAAATCACATAAAGCTGTTCTTTGGATTTTAATCCTTTACAAACCATTGACATCTCTTTTCCCCTTCCACATTTCTTCTTTGCCTAGCACATGAGAATCACTATGTTATCAATACAGAACACCACAAGAGACCCTTTTAAATCCATGGTAAACAAGTGTCCTGACTTTCAAGACCTCGCAGCTGTCCTTGTTGATCCTGCTTAGTCTAAGGCAAAGAGCTCCATGAAGCTCCTCTGCTTCCCTTTTAATACACTGACTTGAATTTTGAGACCATTGGGCCTCAGGCTGAAGAGATGTCTTTGTTCTTGGCAATTGGGGCATGGTGCATACACCTGAGAAGCTGCTGGCATATTGATGAGCTCAGTTTTGAGCCTTTTCCCTGCAAGAATGGGAATCTGACCTATTCCCCATCTTTTTTAAGGTAATGACATCTCAAACCCATGCTTTGGCTACTGCTTCCCCTGCCATCATTTTTTACAAATAAGGGTTTCAGATTGTGATCTTCCACAATCTTAGCTGCCATGCAAACTCAGTCCTTGTCAACCTCCCAAGAACAGTAACTTCTACCTGTAACATACAACTTGCATTCAGATGTCTGATAACATAAATACAGGCTTTTCTTACATCCATATTGCTTTAAAATTTGTTTTACAAGTGACAAGGAAAGTCACTTCTGCAGTTGTATAGGATTTTGCACACCGAAGTAGCAGTGCACTGATGTGCCATTACTATAATTAAGAAATACAGGACAATTCAGTAGCAAAGAGAAAAAAAATACAGAAAGAAAGAGAAGCCTCCTGCAAGATAATTGGTCATTGCTATGAATCTTTACTCTGGGGACAGATAGCACAACCAGAGGTAATAGCTTACACACGTATTCTTGAGCTGTGCAATAGATGGAAAAGTGTCCCAGATGGATTGGGCAGGGGCTTAGTTCCGGGATTATGATGAGACAGTAGGTAATTATTGAGTGGCATTGCCTCAGCGCTGATTATATCTGCAAGCTTGTTCCTTTCCTTCAGAGGAAAGCATTGATAAAGATAAACCATGCTGCTCTATGTCCTTCATGTCGCACAAAACAACACATTTCAATCTAACAGGATCAGGTCTCCACTTTGATCACAATCTGTTACCTAGATGTCTTTGCAAATTAATCAGCCCTGCTTGTTTAGATTCAGTCAGTTTGTACTGCTAAATTAATAAATGTACTAGGAGCAACAGAATACATAATTAAATTCTACAGTTTAATCTCCACATAATAATTTTGACCTTAGTCTGAGGCCTCTGTTATAGCCAGCAACACATTGAATAGACACAGACCTTGCAATGCAGCTTACACTAACAATCTACCTTGAACGATTACTCAGGGGCATCATAATCAAGAGCTACTAAAATCAGAAAAAGCAGGATGCACAATTAGGAAAACAAACCCACAGCCATGGCTTCTGGCTATATAAAATAAAAGGGAGCATAAGCATACATTTACCTCAAAATATATAGAAAGATACTCTGCCTTGGTCAGTTAATCAGGAACAATCATTTTGTATTTTCAGTATCTGCATTAAACACAACCCAGAAGAGCAGAGGACAGCTTATGTTCTTTCCAGGAACATTTGCAAACTCTTGAAAGAAGAATGGGGCATGCATGCCATGAAAGTTTTCTCTGCTGGCTTTGTCAAAGACACCACTGAATTATTATAGCTGTTCAATATATTTATATAGAGTGGACACATTCCTCCCTGCTATATGCTATTTACATTTAAATCTGTTATCTTTCCACTAGTAGATAAATGCCTTCTTCTGTGGCAATTCAGTGTCTTGTTGCGGGAACTGTGAAGGGCTTTCTTCCATGCATTTTACACATCTGCCTCAGCTGAGATTACCCAGAAAAGATCAGAGATGTCTAGTACTGTAGTAATGGGAAGAGAGACATAGTTGCTGAAAACATTGCTCAGAAAACTCGATGAGGAAGGGGATGATGGCTTTTACCTTTAACTTCCAGTCTGCAGAAGGTGTATTCTAAGGGACACACAGAATAATCGCCCCAAAAAAGGAGACAGAGGCTAAATGTTAGTATTTAAGGCTCTGCACCTCCTTGCACATTCATGGACATGCATAACCACTGACTGAACAGGTAAGAGGAAGACAAAAAGGTAGAGCCTTCAATTCACTTCCCTCTTCCCCAGAAATATGGTAGTTCCTGGATACATGTGTATCCTCACTGCGGAGAACCAGCACATCCAGACAGACATCCTGGACGCTTAGTTCATCTGTGAACACATGTTAGTTCATCTGTGAACCTTTCTAGGAGGTTTCTGACCCCTCCAAAATTCTGTGTCTTGTTAATGTACAAGGAGGTACAGATCTACAAAGGCAATTTGGATCAGAAGTCCCACTTTGCTGCACAAATGTTGTTTATATCTTAGCTTTATAGTGTCATTTCATGTCTTAGCTTCACATGCTTTTTTGAGTATTGTTTAGTTCTAACTGTCGGTTTCACTCCAGCTTCTTCAGGGCAGGACCAGTATCTTTCTGCCTTTGCCAGGTCTCTACCACACAGCTCCCTGGACCCCAGCTAAGGTCTCTCATCACAATTTTAGTAAAGCAACAACAATTTATGTATAATGAAGCTACTCTGTAACTCTCTCCCCAGATGCTTTGTTCTAGAACACATGAAACATCTTGATGGTCACTAACCAGGAGACAGAGCAAGAAAGACAGACTTACAAAGTTTAGTGGTGGTTTCAGCACTTAGCTTGACACATCTTCTGAGACATTTTGGTGAGAGCTAACTGCTTGCTGTAGGCAGACTGAATGTCTTTCTACATAGGTATATACAGTGGGAACACATAAAAAGTTACTGAAGTATCCTGAGAACCTGATGTCAATTCTCAGTTTACAGACATCAGACAGCAAAATTTCCCTCTATCCACCCACCAAAAGCTACCTGATTGTTTCCAAAGAGATTAATTATCATGAATCCCTCTTTTCACTTGCATCTTTCTGAGGTTTCTTAACTAAATAAATAAACAAATGAGTCCAGACAATGTCCCGATGTGCTGAGGGGATCAGGTCAGATATTCACTGACTTTCTGTTTTGAGGGCAAGGCTGCAAAGTGCAGCATAATTACTGAGGAGATATACACACAGTAATAGTGAAACACTCTGGATGAAGCTCCAAGATGGACCTTCAGCCCCCATGTTTTCTTCACACTTGCTTATCTAGAGAAGAAAGCTCAGGATCCCCAAGACAAAGAGGAACTGCTGGCTGCCACACGTTCAACACCTTAGGCTCTGTGTAATTTAGCATAATATAAAAAGACAGCGGTGAAGAACCAGAGGATTCTGTTCAAAACCAGGCTAATTCATCTGAACCAACTGGTTTTGACTGGTGGTTTTGGGGCCAGCAGGCTGGAGGCACCAATGATGTGATGCTACTGCAGTTGAGCCTCAATTAGTTTACAATGGACCACCAGAACTTGTTCCTGTTCTATACAGCCCTGTTGTAAATAATAAACTGAAATATTTGCTTTAAAAATCAGCACTTTTGAAGAAATAAAAGCAGAACAACAATAAAATTCTGGTAGCAACTGTATTTTTGTATTTTCTTTAAAATAATTAGATTAAAAAACAGCTACCTGTCTTAATATTTTGTGATTGGAGATTGTATCAGAAGCTTAAAAAAACAGTTTTGTAGCCAACATTTAATAGTCAACGTGAGCAGTAACACGTACCGTCAGAACTTGAACTCTCGTCTGAGACCTTGACTGTGGTAGCTGGTGCTAGAATCCTCTAAAGACCTGAAGATGAATTGTAGTATCATTCACATACCTGTAAACAAATTCAGTGTGATCTGTTCAAATGTGAGCAGTATGCAAAAAATTCTAAATAATGTAACACTAGTGGTCAAGCTCTCAAACTGTATGCAATAATGGCATGAGACAGCATAGACTTACAGCTGGCAGTGCATGCTCCTCTTAGATTTGTGAGTTCTCTCCTTTCACATCTGCTGGCAACAAGTAAAGTCTTTATGTTCTCACAGTTAAAATTGCTGTACCCAAAGACCATACATTACAGGAACATATTTTGACTCACAGATTATGGTGCAAGCTTGTTCACCATTTACTTCATTGTTCTTCTCCAGTACTTGCAAAGGTTTAGATGAAACTCACTGCAGAATGGGTAAATGCGCGAACTGGAAACTTGTTGAGTCAGATAAAGTTGCTTCTAGAAGAAGTTCCCAGCCCATAATAATGTCTTGATCTAACAGGAACAAGGAGAGATGCAGTAGAAAGTGAAAGGGTAGGCTCTTAAAATGCATAATTACAAAAGCAGAGGGACCACAATGCATGAGAGATTGCAACATGACCAGCTGAAAGGTACCTGAAAACCAGAGTAACCATTATCACTGAGCACCTACTGCAAAGCTTGTCCTGCCTGTGTAAGAGACAGGGAATAATCCTCCAGCCCTGTAATTCTTGGCTGGCTGGACAGGCAGATGTATGGAGTTACAGCATATCACAGTGGGACTCATAAGCAAAAAGATGTTCAAAATGGAGGTGTGTCTCTCAGAGTTATTCATCTGCAGGTCTTGCTAATAATTAGAGTGAGATAGGCACTTTATTATCTGGTTCTTCTGATGTCTATCCTAGTCACTTAAGCTTAGTTGGCTTTGGGCTGAGCCCATATGTCTCTGGGTTGAGCTGTGCCTAAGTCCTGGTTTGCTTGCCTGTCAGATACACGCTCTTCCTGGTGACAGGTCTCACAGATGACTGTCCTCAGGTACTGCATGCCAGGTCAATAACAGCAAAGGACTCCACAGATGAATAACAAAACCTGTTCTCTACAGAGAGAATAATTCACAGCAAGTCTGTGTGATGGTGGTGGTTCACACATTCAGCCCAGTCACACAAACTAACTTACACACAGCTCCTCAAATCCTTCCCCCTGCACTCAGGGATTCTTCTATATCCACCAAGGCTGGATATTGCTATGATAAATAAAACAGTATCATAATAAATTAATATGTTTTACAGCCTTTCATATTGAAGAGAATTGTAGAGTACTTTACCATATCCAAGACATCCAAGACACAGGTCTTCTGAGAGATGCTTTTATCAAGTACAGTATGTATCATATTTGTATTATTTTTCATGTGTGCTCCATGTAAAGTAATAGAAACTGTAGAAACTATCTTGCTCCTTACACTGCGTATATGTAATGCTTATTTATTAAAGCAAAGTTATACAGCATAAAGGAGCAACAAGACATGCTTTGTTTTAGATATCTGTAAACCCAACATTCTTGCAACTGATTTATTAATTTATTGCATTAGTAGTCTAAAATAGATATTGTTATTGCTAATCAATATCAACGCACAATGTGTTTTAATTTTCATATTTATTAAATAAAGGGAGAAGAAATGCAGAAACGGCATAAGGAGGAAATATATAATTCTTAAAGAAGAATAAATGGACATATATTTTACATGGAAAGGACAATTCAGGCAATCAATCCTGTTCCCCATTTATATCAATTATAAATTTAAAGATTGACTGGAATATGGAAATCTTCGGAGGCTAAGGGTATTAAAAATATGCAGAATTGTCATGCGCTGCAGTTAAAAAATAAACTCCAAAACTGTGCAGAATGGTGGAGCAGATAAGCATTTGCAGTCAGGTTGTTGATCCAAAAAGAGTAATTAAAGAAGGTGAGGTCTAAACTTGTCAAAGTCATTTTGCCCTACTTTCCTATTTATAGGTTTCAAAATGGAAAAAGCCTTCAAAAGGATTTGCATCCTAGCTTCCCTCTGTAAGATCCTTCTGCAAGAGATTTGAGAATTAGCTGCTGTGCCTGCAGTATATTAAAATCTTTGACAGCCATCCACTTGGGGAATCCCTGGTAAAAAAAGAAACAACAAAAAATAACCACCTCATTTTGCTTCAAAAGGTTCACAGTATCACTTGAAAGTGGAGAATAAATCATCATTCTTGGTATTTGTTTCTGAGGCTTACCCATTCTGTGGGGTCTTTCCCTTGGAAGAGATACTGTGTTCAGCTCTGTGGCCCCCAGCATAAGGACATGGGCATGTTGGAGCAAGTCTAGAGGAGGCCATGAAAATGCTCAGAGGGTTGGAGTACCTCTCCTATGGAGGCAGACTGAGAGAGCTGCGGTTGTTCAGCCTGGAGAAGAGAAGGCTCAGGGGAGTCCTTAGAGCAGCTTCCAGTGCCTAAAGGGTCCAGTAAGAAAGCTGAGGAAGGACTTTTTACAAGAGCATGTAGGGATGGGACAAGGGGGAATGGCTTTAAACTGACCAAGGGCAGATTTAGATGATATATTAGGAAGAAGTTCTTCGTTGTGAGGCTGCTGAGGCCCTGGCACAGGGTGCCCAGAGAAGCTGTGGCTGCCCCATCCCTGGCAGTGTCCAAGGCCAGGCTAGATGGGGCTTGGAGCAACCTGGTCTAGTGGAAGGTGTCCCTGCCTGTGGCAGTGGGTTGGAACTGGATGAGCTTTAGGGTTCTTTCCAACCCCAACCATTCTATGATTCTATGAGATGTGTGGCCAGGTTGGATGTGAAGCCTCCCGCACCATGTCCAGCTTCTTGCCTGTTGCCAGCTGTGATCTAAGGGGTTTCCCTGCTCTTCAACCACAGCCCACAGCAGGGAGGAAAAGAGAGGGCCACTTGTTTCTCCCTCAGTATGGTTTGGTAGGATGAGGAGTAGGTCCACTGTCTTCTCATCCTCAGCACCACAGCCAGCAAACCTGAGCAGGCACTGGAGAAGTGCTGTAGGAAAGGTAGAGAGAAGCAGCTCTCAACATCTCTCACAGAAACTTGTTTGAAGAACTAGCAGAAACAGAGTCCAGAGACAAACAAATCATGACTCAAGTCAAGACAGATAGTTGCATATTGCTATTAAGGAAAAAAGAATATAGTTTGGCTAAAATTTTGTCTACTTTTAACTGCAGTATAATTTTAAACTTTCTTTAAACCCACTAGAAATATGTTGATAGAAATGTTTTACATGAAAAGGAAAACCAGTTTTCAATCTTGAAAGTGGAAAAACTGTACATTTTTGTTATTCAATATTTTTAACAAACCCCAGAAAAATCCATCTGGAAAACATTTAAAACTACAATCCTGATGGGAAAAGGAAAAAATGAAAAAGAAGAAACATGCTAATTCAGTACAAACTGTTTAACTGCTACATTCTCAGATACAAAAAAAAATCCTGTGCTTCTTCCTTTAAACATCAGGTTTTCTGTTTACCATTAAAGAAAAGTTTTCTTCGAGCAGTTCTCCAACAAAACAGATCTGTGCTTTCAAAACTGACAACAGAGCCCTACTTTGCTCTGTGACAGAGCAGTTAAATGCAGCCTCCTTCCCAAAGTATATGCTTATGTCACATAGGCAAATGAAGAAATACTCAGTGAGAGCACAGGTATGTGCTGTCAGGAACACTACAGTATCTGACAACATAACAGCATTTCCACTTATCTTTATTATTATCTATTAGCTTCCTTGTGCTAGGTCATGTAAAGTTAGCTAACTCCAGTATCATAGCTGTGTAAGCAGATATTATGAAAAGGACAGCAAAAGTGATGAAAATGAAAATATTTTTGGCAAGGCAAGAGAACTGCTGACTCATGTTCTAAACTGTTGTGATTGTTTGGAAAAGTAAGACAGTGAATGATTTCGTTTCTCACTCATTCAAACTTCCAAGCTATTATTAAGAAGTTCAAACATTTCTTATCACGAGGATTAAAGGTGAGCTGACATGGCATAGATAATAAAAGAAATTGCTTCCACTTTGACACCTTACAACCCTGAGGGATGAGTGATGCACAATGAAATGTGGGGTTTTAGGCCCACAATGATCTTGCTGAAGGAAACAGTGTGGAAAGTGTAATTTAGATAATTAAAAATAAGAACTAGCAGAAACAGAGTCCAGAGACAATGAAAACTTGCCCAGGAGCAATTAGACAGGCTGGATGCCTCCTGTCTGTTTTACTGTTTCTGATTTTGTGAACCAGATTTTTAGCTGTGTAACATGATGCAAGTGCACCCACACTCAAGAGTAAGCTGGTTTGCAACAGCTGAACATTTAGTCCACCAGCTTTATGACATTCTAAACTCCTCCTTTTAATTCTCCTATCACCCTTCCAAGAGAGCATTCATCCCACACCCCCTTATCTACAAAGGGTTCTGCAGAAGATATGACCCTGCAGCTTCTTGAATGTCCTGGGAGGAAAGGCTGACTGACTTGCTTGCCACTGTCAAACTGTGTTTTTCTTCTTTAAATCGCAGTTTAAATTATCTAAATGCAAAACCCAGTGTTTCAGAAAAAGAAAACCCCCTCTCCTCTCTGCACTGATGACTCTAATAAGAGATATCGTCAGACGCAGTCTCTTCATCTTCCGTTTGAAATGGCTCTTCAAATGACATCCTCACTTGCTGCCTCTGCATTGCTCCCACCACTTCCTCACCTGGTTTGCAGAGGTGCAGAGTCACTGACTTCACAAGCATCCCATATCCCTGAAATCTGGCCATTAAACACAATACCCCAAATATCACAGGTATCCTGACTCAGGAACCAAAGGCTCTGCAAGAGGATATAGTGACATACCAGTGGTAATTGTTCTGACAAGGACCCTCTAAGCAGTGTCATTGGAGGTGACAGTCACTGGCAGTCTCCAGCTTAGCAGCAAGGTCAGCGGGAAAATGCAGTTTCCACTAATGCTGTCAGGCAGTAGCCATGCACAGTGTAATTGTAGACAAATCTTTCTGTCCATGAGCAGCTCCTGAGGGACCACCACTCTATTGGCAAGAAATAGCAAGAAGAGTGACAAGTAAAGCAAAACACTTAAGAATGCTCATATTTTTCCCCCTCGAAAGAAAAAAGAAAAATAGAGAAAAGAAAAATGGCCCAAAGAGAGGAGAAAGGGTTTGGTTAATCATTATGAAATTTGTTAGCTAAGGAACTGCAAATTCATGGGCCTGGAGGACATCTATCAGAGCAGTCAAAACTAGGATGGAGACCACCCTCCAATTCCTTGGCTTATCGTGTCCTGCAGAAGCAAGATTCACCACTCCTGACACTTGCAAGCAAATAGTTGTGGAAAATAGCCCTTTCTCTGCCCAGGTAACTGAGCATAAACCCATTGCACTTTGCACACCAGGAACTTGGTATCTGCCTCCTATTGCAACAGTCAGTGAAAGAGACATTCATTTAGAAAGAGGATACTCTGCAAACTGATATGCAAATAAAAGCCATCAGCAAGGAGATGCAGCAGACACACACAGGGTCTCACACACATTGTGCTCTCAGTAAGTTCTGCATTTTACTGACCCAGCCTTCCCTGGAGGTACCACTTACCCAACAGGTGATGTTTGACTCAGTGGTGTGACAATGTGCTAGAAATAGGAAATTCATATCATTTGTGTTCCTTTTCCTCTGCTATTCTAAGGGTTGAAAGGGCCACCATTTTAAATTTAATTTACAGGGTATACCGTCTATCTGTTGGAAACACGAGGAAGCAGACCTTGTCCTAGTATTTATCAGACACATGCCGCCCATCTGCTTGAGCTGGGTCGAGGAGGATTTGCTGTTAATCCTTCAGACCCATCTGCAGGGGGTTCAAAATGCTGACCAGAAAGCTAGACAAGATGAGGTTTATTTAATTAAAAAAACTGCTCTGGAGGTTACTGGAAATCACTCTGAAGAAGAAATAGCTTTTGATCATGTCACTTCTAGGGAAGGCGGGAGGGGAAGGGGGATGGGGGAGGCAGGCAGAGTTTTGCATCAAAATAAGATGTGACTATGAGTAAATAAATAAAATGATAGAGCTGCACCAAATAAACCTGTTCTCATGTGGGAACATTTCTGTCTACCTGTTAACATCAAACACAGAACAAACTAAGCCCCCACTCCAGCTTGGATGTTTCACCACCACATTGCAGGGCTTGGCCTCTAATCTGGGCAAAGTATGAAAGGCAGAAATTGGGTTACTCGCGCATGCACACACACACTCACAAACACACATGCTAATCTGCAGGTTTGTTTGCATGGATCTGAAAAGGAGGCAGACACAACCTAGAAAACAATTCCAAAACTACAGCACGTTAGCGCTTTAAAAGCTGGCATTTCTGTTTGCCTGCTCTTTGGAAGAAGCGCAAGTTTCTGGAGAAGATGGCTAACCTGAGCTTTATTACTTTAACATTTAATTGCAGCTTTTCATAATCAGGGCTACCACCATTCCAGATCCATTTATGTAAAAGTGAGAAACAATAAAATCCCATCTACATTTGCTCTGCTGAAAAGGGACATCTGTTACTAACAATATTATTTCTAACGAAATATTATGTACACAACTGGTTTAATGCAGTGCTGCTGTTTGGGAGAAGTGGCTTTTCATGGGAATAATCCTTGTTCTTCCAGCTCCTGGTCATTATTTTATGGCAATATAATGCATGACAATTTTCAAAGTAACTCATACAGACAATTTGCCCCTGCCTCTCCCTAGGCCCTTTGAAATGCTGTGCCTGCTCCTAATCAGATTCCTGTACTAGAGGTTACATAATAATTTTCTTTTCTGTTTTATTTTGCTGGGTTTTTTTAAGCACGAACATCCTTAGAAAAAGCAAAAGCGGAGTCAGAACTGAGCATCAGGGAGAACAACAGGCAGCAAATAGCAATATTCCTGATAATCAACTGTGAAACGCAGGATCTGACATTGCTGGTCCTATACCTGACACACCGGTGAAAAACAGCTCCATCTAGGGACAAGGTACCTCTGCATCCTGAAGAAAAGGTGGATTTTGGAAAGCATGTCCAGGAACAATGGGGAGATCTTTCTCTCCTGTGGAGTGGCAAGTAAAGACTCATGCTGCTTAGAATCAGATAGCAAGCCTTCTGCTTTGTGGCTGAAGATAACCTCTGACCAAAGTAACTTTATCTACAGCAAATTATTCCTTAGCTTCCCATTGCAGGATTTTCTTCACCTTAGTCTGAAGCAAGAGGTGCTGGCTACTATCAGATAGAGGGCTAGAGGGATGTCTGCTTTGATTTAATAGAGAAGTTCCCATGGAAAGTGCTCAGGCAAAGTGAGAAACCTCATCTGAAGACTGCAGAGAGAGAAATTCACTGAACTTCTTTTATAATGACTAGGTTAACCAACTATGCAGAGGTTTGATCATATAGATATAAGGTCCCCGATGTTTAGTAGGCCACTAAAATAGAGCTCTCTCTTTTGGACATACAGTTTCAAGGTATCTGTGAGTCTTTTGTTCCCCTGAGTTTCCCAATCCACATCTTTTTACTTTTTACTGAGTAAACTGGGCATTTCCCGTAGTTATTTCTTCTCAGTCATGTAAATGTGACATTAACCCATCCTAACTATTCACCTGGTGCTCACAGCCCAGGGCTGGGTGAGGGATCTGACACCCAGCTTTGCCTGTCCTTGCTGCACTGTCGGAAGACATTGCTGCTGCCTTAATTAAACTTAACATTTTTGCTGCCAGTTTCTTCATTCATCGCAGTGCTGACAGAAAGAACTGTGCACCCCTACTTACCAGGGAAAGCCCCAAAAGCTGTGGATTTAAGGTACTGATAAATTTATATTGCTAAAATAATGGACTGAGAGTCAAAGCCAGTCAGGGTGATAGTGTGTTTCCTTCTGCCACCTCCATCAGAGGGAGCATCTGTGCAAGAATCTCAACCCACAGCAGAGTCCACCAAGTCCCTTTCCATGGGTTTCAGATCTCTGTAAGGCCTGAACATCACAAGATAAACCAAAAAAATATCTATTTCAGATGCCTTGCAGGTCTTAAAGGGAATTCTTAACGGAAGTATCTAAAAGATAGCAAAGCCCGATTTCCCAGTACAGATACTTCAGATGCACACAGATCCTGTATTTGCACATGCAGAGTGGAATTTGCCCATGCAATTAAGTTGATTGACATTTTCTCACTGTGTAGATACCTTCATCGGCAAACATTTGTGCAAGCAATCAAGTGAGCTATATTTTTAAATGCCCACCCTGGCATGCAGAAGGAAACATCCCAGCCAAGCAAGGAAACGGTAGGGTGAGACCAAGATGAACTCATCTGAGCACTTGTCAACAAATGTAATGAACAGGAAATCAGAGATATAAATGACAAAAGCCATTTGTTCTGAGAAAAGTGCCTAAGAGATGGTGTTAAAAGTGTCTCAGGGACAAGCGAAGATCACCTGGTATGTCATTTTTGTCTTAATTAGTTGGCAAAGAAAACAGCAAAGTCAAAATCACAGTGGTGCACCACAGCCCTCCTGTTAGAGTGAGGCTATCGATCCCATCACTCATTTATTTAGGAGATAGAATTTTAAACAGGAATGAGAACATAGTTACCATCAAATCAGCTGTCAGCTGGATGTCACCCTAGGCAATTAGCATGCTCCTAATGTGCTACAAATTTTAAGTCCAAATTATGTCTTCAGATGCCTGTGTTCAGTTCACACTGTCTTTGTAGAACACATGGTTTATAGCACAGAAACAACAGAAGATTGGCAGGTAGATATTGCAGAGGCTTTAGACAAACAGCCTTGGCTGGGAGCAAAAGGTTGGGAGAGGAGATCTACAGTGGCTGCTGCTAACAGAGCAGAAAGTGTGAAAACCCCTTCCTGCCAGACTGAGTAAGCAAGCCTGCAAATGTGCTGTCTTCTGCCCAAACCAGTACTGGAAATGGACTGTAAATACATTTGTAAGCACTACAGGTAGTTAGCTATTAATATTTCTGGGGCTGATCCTTGGCAGGTATGTCATCCAAATTCCACCGATTTCCTTGGTTCATACCAGCTGTGTCTCCATCTCTGTGATATTATTAAAGACAATAAATCTCCTCTTTGGGCCAAATGTAGTCCTAGCTATGTCACTGTGACTGAATTAGCTCCAGTGAAACTAATGTGTGGGAATTGTGTACAGAACATGGCTGCAGTATTTGTTAGAGAAGAAGCACCATCACATGCACACACACACATATACATGTGAATATATTTGTTGCATGTTGATTGAACATTTTGCCTTAGAAAAAGGAGGAAACAAACTACTTTCCCTTCAGAAAATAAGATTTCACACAAACCAAGATTCTCCACATGGGGAAAAAAAATGTTTCCCAAAAATGTTACTGTCAGAAACCTGATGTTTCTTGTTTTGCTCTGCATCTGCTGGAAGACTTCTGATTCCCCCAACTCAACTGCTGAAAGAAATAAGGGCACATTATGGTGTATGCAGCTCAGACAGTGGTGGGCTCTCCTGGTATCACAAGAAATGTAGAGCTACAGCTCCTGTAAGCAAAAATCTGTTAAGGCAGAAGCAAATGATGACCTGATTCAAGTGAAAAATATTTCATTTTAGCTCAAAATGTCAACATGAAACACTGACATTTGCAAATGAACTCTTTTCAGGGCACTGTATGTTCCAATTTGAGATGAAAATGAATATGAAAATACCAGAATTTCCCATGGGACAGAAATACTACTTTTCAATAAACAGTAGGAACTATCTCTATTGAGAGGTCATTTCCCTACTGCAAAGCCACTGTTTTCTACAGCTATGTCTAAACTTACATAAAGGACAGTCAGAGACCAAACTCCTTTCTCAAAGATAGGTGGCCAAGCTGGCTTCCACAGTGCACACACAGATCCCACAATTTCCAGATCCCCTGGTCCAGTGTACCATTGTGTGCAGACTTTTTTCTTAATACCTATCTGGGATTTCCTGTGATGCAATTTGTGGCTGTTACCTCTTGTCCTTCTGCAGCGTATCTTCCAAAACAGTCTGGCTCTGCCTCCTCTGTGACTGTTAACTCATAGAAGCCAGCTTGTAGATCCCCTCTCAGCTATCTTCCATCCCCTGGCTGAACAAAACCAAGACTCTTAGTCAGTCTGTCAGTCGGTCTGTCTGCCTGCCTATATGTCTGTCTGTCAGCCCACAGCTGGTTCCTGATCACCTCAGTGGCTTCTGCTGCTGATCAGTGCCTTGTATCAGGAGCCCTGAACTGTACACAGTTGTGCATACCCAACCAATGAGTGGCAGAGGTGACAAGGGCTCTGATGTTTGAAATCGCTTCTTGCATTTCCTTTCTTAGCAGCACAGTCTGCCTGAGAGTTTCAATGGCATTTTCTCTTAGCAGAGAGGGACAGCACTCCTGGCTACTGTCAACTCTGTGGTCTCCAAAATGGAGCCAGGTTGATCTATACCTGGTCTGGATGAGTCTGGCTGACTCCTGGACAACTCTGTTACCATTCTTATTCAAAAAGAGGAAGTAATGATTATAAATCATCTACCTTCCTATTTCAAATAGCAAAAAACCCAATGACACAACAAATGTTCCTGGAGAGAGCAACCCACTTACAGAATTAGTAAATGGACAATAGCATGTGGAGCTGTAGATTTTGTGTGTCTGGTGGGTAGGATGGCAGATCCCAGCATATGAGCAAAGAGAAATGGGAAAGTAAACATTCAGGAAGAGCAATATGTAATTCTTTGCACCAGAGGACACAGTAGTCATGCTACAATGCTGACTGCAAGGAAAATGCTAAGTGTATTTTCAAGCAGATTTTCATCACCTTAGAATGCCAGGTAAGAGCTGTGACCAAAAAAGGGAAGCGAGCTCTTCACACACCTCCAGCCAGTGTTCTGTGGAGAAACAGTGACATCAGGAAAAACAATCTCAAACAACAAACCAGCAGCAAGTGCCTCACACGTCCAAGGTGAATAACCACCATTACATGTTACTGCCTTCACTGAGGCCCTGGTTAGGAGTCTGGGCATCAACTGGTTTTCTCCAACACACAAATCATCCCTCAAAAACAAATACCCTGCATGGGGATACCTGTTCCTGGTCATTAACATTTTGTTTCCATAGGATGCTTCACCCTTTTCTGCCAGTGAATGAGCTCCCCAGTACCTTTTGTCATTCGCTGTTTTCCATGCCTTGTTATCAGGGTGTTACAACTGGTCAAGGAGAGCTTTGCTCCTCAGATACCTGTGGAAAGGTTTTCCTCCGTATAGCTCTGGAAGAGACCTTAAAATCCCCAGAACATAAAGCTCTTTCCCAGTTATTCAACCTACAGTCTTATCTTCTGTTCTCTCATCTGCTCCAAAATATTTTGCCTTCATGTTTCAGCCAAACAAACTAGATAGACACTGTTGACTAAACCTAGGCTTCCACATTATCAAAGCAGTTACACATCTCCTGTCTCCAACTTCTTTAAATACAGCTGATTAATATTCTGACTTTGCAATCCCTTGATTAAATAAGACACCCACAAGGAAGACACTGCTAGAGACCAGTTGCCAAACTGGAAACTCCCTGTCAAAAATTATAAAAGAAAAAGGGAGAAAAAAACTCAGCTCTTTCATCTGCTTCCTATGAAGTCTCAGCTGTGCCTGTGTCACTGTGCAGAAGGCAATAAGGGACGATGTCGACAGATGGGAGCTGAGGACACAATTCACCCAGCCTTCAAGAAAGCTTACAGTCCCATACTATACATTAATCCGCAAGGTCACTAGTGGGGAGGGGGGAGACACTAACCATGTAAGCAGATAAAGAATTAAGATGGAAGTAGCAGACAAAGCAGGCATGTCTGCAGCATTTAGTATGGATGGGGGAATCTGGTGGAATGTCATGGGGGCATCTCAGCTGAGGGGTCTATTGCGAAAGGCATGACCAAAGGAGAAGAAAAGAGCAGAAGGAAAGAAAAGATGCAGGAGACACTCATCCAAGTGACAATCAGTGCTAAACAGGGAGTAAATTAATCCAGGATGACACTGACAGACTAGGATTAAGTAGCTCGCCCATGTCATTAGGTTGCATGCACATATAGATGAGCTAACAAAGATAGGGACAATGCTTACCCCAAATAATTGAGGACACAAGGAAAAGAGGGTCAGGGGAAGGTTATTAAAATAGTAGATTAGGAACCTTCCAGAGAAGGCTTTTAAGTCAGCCCTTTTCTCACATGCTCTCCTGCTAAAATATCTATTTGTGTTCTGATCACCTTTCCTGTCACCTATCTGACTCTCCTTAGTTTCTCTCCTTCTTCTCCAGCCTGTCCAAATCCTTTCCTTTATGCACCACACATGTTGTCTTGCTCTTCAACCGCTACCTTACCTCCCAGCCCACCATGTAGTTTTATCAAGCTCCATTTTTTTCACAGGAGCCATCACTATGGTTCAGCTGATGAGGGGTAACTTGCTAAGAAATGTTAACTCAATGACTTGCCATCATGGGTTCACAGCAGATACAAACAACACACATCACTTTTTAAAATGGTTAAGACTTTTAAGATAGTCACTGAGCTGAGAGTGCCAACATCTGCTGGCGCTTGTAGAAGATATAATATTGTCTCTCCTCTGCACCACTTCATATGTGATCCTCTGCATCACTTCAATTCTGCAGTTTAATTCCCAATGCCTTTTGCCAATCCTCCTAACTACTTCACCTGAAATTTCCTCAGGGAGCATCTCTTGCTCTGGTGGTGTGGAGCACATGCAACACAGCCCCTCAGGTTTTGTTTCAGAACTGGTTTAAGCCAATCTACAACAGTACAGCTGCCAATAAAAGACAGGGCTGCATTTTTCCTCTTCTTCCTTTATATTGGTTGATATGCTTAAATTTTAGTTATCTCCAAGGTACAATTCAGTGCAGAGCCAGGAGAACTCTGAAATGGGCACAAGGGAAGAGGTGAACAGTCATATTTGGAGATGGAGGCAACAAGTGGCTTCAAACTCCACTTCTGAGCTCTCCTGAAGTTTGGACAATATTGACAATAAGAGAGCAAGGCCTTGTATATACTACTACTCTGTCCATAGGCATGCCTGACACAGTACTCTAAGTATTCTTCAGTGCTTGCCTGTTCAGTGTGGCCTTTGCCAACAAACTTTTACTGTTCCATACCGGAATAATGAAAGCTAAAGATTAGCGATATTCACATCAATCTGGAAGTGGGTTAAATCACATTTGGTAAATTAAAAAAATGATCACCCTTACTCTGGCAATGAAATATGACTTAACTATGTATTACCCATCTGGGAAAAAGAAATCAGCTGTGTCCCCTCTAAGGCCTCTGTTTATGCATCTCTGCCCAGAGGAGGGACATTCATCAAAGATGATGTGTGGCTATCATTTTGTTTCAGTTTTCCTTTCTTAAAATGTTGGAATTAGCATTTCTTAATGCAGCTCAGTTGAAACTGCCACTAATACAATCTGAACTTGCTAACTACAATGTCATTGTGCACCATAACGAATGTTTGCTTAAAGATCAATAGGTGAGGCCAGTGTTAATTGCTAAATTAAACATAAACATTGTCAAAACACATCCATCATTATTCTTCCACCTGATGACATGAACCTGGAGATTCCTTGGTGACCTTATGTTCAGGCTCTGTGACCTTCAGGTGGTTTGCATAAGATAATCTTTACATTATGCAAACTTAGTGTTTTAATTGATCATTTTAGAATACAGCAGATTGCAAAACTCATGCAGTCTCAGAAGGGTTTGCTTTGAGAAACACTCTCTGAGAGTGTAAAAACATCCACAGGGCATGTGGGAACATTTGTAGGATACAGGGAAACTTGGAGTTAAATATGTCACAGTTTGGCTGCAGCCTTTCATGTTAACATCCTTTTCTAACCTGCCTTGACTATCTGCCAGACTCACCAGAGCCAAGAAAGTATTGCAGAACACACAATTTCAGGTCACAATTTCCAGATGTTCTGCTGACTGGTGGGATGCAGTTCCTCCTATCTAGTCATGGGAAGAGTCACAGTTCTAAGGGCAGGCACTATGGATGATGCAGGAAGCCTTTATTGTTGAACGTAATAAAATAATGGGCTCCAAAATGGCGCAAGCACCAATGCTCTCAGTGACTAAGTGCGTGCTTATATTGCTTGTAGCAGTGAACAGGGACTGTTGCCTGCCCTGCTCCACCTTCCCACTGTGTTACTACTGCCAGGTAATTAGAGCTTGACAGAGGCTGCAGAGGGCCTAAAATAATTACTCCAAGATGCGTAGTCTGTCATATGTATCTTAGGATGTTGAACTCACTACAGAATCTGAAGTGCTGTTCTAAGTCATTGAGTCTGGCTCTTCACACCATGGGGAACAAAACAGCGCAGGTTTCATTAGTTTATCAAACACCACCTTAAAACTATTGATTTTTTTTGTCCTGCTCATACTGATCGGATGTGTTGTAGACCCCCTTTCCTCTGCCAGTTAAAAAGCTTCCCTCTAACTTCCAGCCTTGATTTATTCAGAGCCAGCTCCTGCCTATTTGTTCTTGTGCCAGCATTTCAGATTATATAGCTCTTATCCCTCCCTAGTGTTTATCCCCCCGATGTATTTCTGGAGAGCAGGCCTATCTCTTCCCAGACTTCATGTTATTAGGCTGAACAACTCCTGCTCTTTCAGCCTTCTTTCATAAAATAGGTTCTCCATTTCCCCAGTCACCCCAGTACCCCTGTCAGTCTAAATCTTAAATATGAGTAACCACAACTGGCCCCCTCAGGTTTTCCTTCATGTTTTCTACAATAATATTAACACTAGTACAGTTCTGCAATAAAATGAATATATTCTAGGATTAGGGTTGTTCTGTTCACAGCGAGGTTGTGTAGTGGCCCATCTCCATTTAAAACATTCTTTTGCTATGTCTGTCTTTCAAGCTGAAGACTCCATGGCTTAAGGCAGCAACTTCTGTTATTGGTCCCAATGTGCATTGACTTTATACTTCACTATACACAAATTCTCTGGGTTGATCCGAACCAACAGCACTCCCAAATTTTCTATCAGTAGTGTGTTTCATTAACTCAAGCAACTCCACAACCACTTTCCATAACCTTCATCCCAAATTACCTTCCATCCTTGCCCCTTTGACCACCTTTTGGCTCATGACACAACACTGGCTTTAATCCTCACCTTCTCTATTACCATCACAAATTCTCTGTGCATCACAATATATTCAATTTTCCAATGGAACCCACCTAGGCTGGGACATCACACTGGTTTTGACTTCTGATCAGTGAAAGCCCTCCAAGGAGCCCAGCACAATCTCAAACCCATCTTGCACTTATCCCACTTTTCATGTGCCTTCATGAATTCATTTATTTAAAAAGCTGCTCTAAAGCATTGCATAGTATTGAGGTACAGCCAGGAGATTCCCTAATCACATTTCAACAGCCGCTCCATCCTTTATTGCAGGTACTGTGTTTGCTACTTTGCAGTCAAATGCTCAGGGCAGAGTACTCAGGCTTTGAACAGTTTATTGAGAATCTTTGCTGTAGGGATGGTGATTTTATATGTCAGTTCCTTCTCCCTCAGTGCTGACCTGATCCTTACAGACTTGAACACACAAAGTGCTTGGAGTTCTGCATATTGCACCAGACCCCCTCCAGTTCTATTGACTCATTCCCATTAGCCACCTTCTTCCCTAGGGAAAGCCAAGGTAATGTCTCTTCAATGACTGGGTGACTCATTCTGATACCTAACTCATGCTTATTGTGTGGTAGATCCATTTATTCTTTTTCTTTTCATTTATATGGCTATATAAATACATCTATTGTTTCTTTTCCTTACTGTACAAGATCCTTCCCGTTGCATATACTAACTTTAGACCTTCATCTCTTAACTGAGAAGACTTCTTTACCTGATCTACCCCTTCTTCCACTGCTAACACGTTGCATTTCATTCCATATATCCTTTTCAAAGCTATTATTTATCTGCACAGGTCTAAATCCTTCCTTGACAGTTTTTCCTCACTGGTGGGCAATGCAAATACCAAATAACTTCTACGCCTCTTGTTAAGGAAATTTCCATCATTTTCCATGTCCAAACTCTTAAGCTGTTGTGCCCTACTAATTTCGCCTGCTTTAGACACCAGTCTAAAGCTATTGCTGGCCATGAAAGTTTACAATTTACAGGCATGTTGAAACCATTAATAGAGCTAACATTTGTTAACTAGCTACTCAGTTAAGGGCAAAATTGTGAATGATTGTATAAGCAAGCTGTCTCCCCAGCTCTAGACAACTTTGCAACAACAGGGAATGTGTGAATGTTTGTCTCTTTGGGTTCAGATAGAGCCTGCTGCTTTTTATAGTCCCTGGTTGAAGTATAGACAGCAACCCATGCACTAGTTGAGATTCTGAATCAGGCTAATGGGTAACAACTCATCTGCACCATGATCACCCCATAGATCAAATTGTGTGCCTCTGTGATTGAGGCTACACTTGTCTCTCTTCAAGACTGCACTGGCACAACTGAGCTGTTATCAGTGTTACACAGAAATAAGTTGCCTTCTGATGGGATTCTTGAGTGAAGCACTGCATAAACCCTGAAGTTTTAATTTGCTGGAAGGAAGAATACCACTTTGATATTCACCCTCACTTCTGTCAAACAAGATATGTGCTCTGATCTGCCATGACTGCAATTTTGTGACTTCAGTAATACACCGCCACACAGCAGTGAGGACGTGTTTTTGCTAAAGTCAACAAACCCAACATGATACTGTTTTAGGCTTTGTGTTATATTTCACTGTGGTGTTAAGGCTGTTTGCTTGGTCCTTTTCTAATAAACACATTTATTCATGTTACACAGATTTGAAATTTGATAATTAAGTAAAAGCATGCAAGTCTCAAGCTTAGCAGGATCCACAATAAAAAGTAATAAATGAATGAAATTTCATTAAGATAAGGACATGCAGAGCTAGAATTAGAAGGACTGATAAAAAAAAAAAACCTAAAACCAGCCTCTTTACCTCCTCTTCTTTCTGAGAAACAACAAAACAAGAGATGGAAAGAGATAGAAGTCTCGAGAATTCAACTTCTCCACACCATTAATTATGGCAGTTAGAAGAATCAAGCGCTTTGGACAGACTTTGCCTGGATTCAGGAAAGCGCTTTAGCATGGGTTTAAGTTTACCCTCTGTTTGGAAAGTACTTAAGTATAGGCTTAACTTCGACCAGACATTTAAGTCCCCTTGACTTTAACATGTGTTCAAGTGCTACCTACAAAGGAAGCATTTTCCTGAAAGCAGGAGACCATCTTGGCTTAGGAACTGGATTAGCTGTCAAGAAACAGGGATTTGTACTTCTCTCTACCCCAGCCATTGACAGGGTGAGCCCAGGCAAAAAAACTCTGTGCTTCAGTTTTATCACCTGTAAAATGAAGCTAACTGCAAAATGCTCCAACGTTGATGCATGAAAGGCATTATATTTAAGCACACATTCATATCATTATACTCAGCATTCTTGCACTGTCCTTTCAAACAACTTCCCTGGAGGTTCTCAAGGCCAGGTTGGACAGAGCCTTGGGTGGCATAGTTTAGTGGGAGGTGTCCCTGCCCTTGGTAGGGATTGGAACTAGATGATCTTAAGGTCCTTTCCAACCCTAACTATTCTATGATTCTATGATTCTAACTGGTGCTGGCAGCTGCTGGACAATGAAGGATCTCAGATTCACAACCTCTTTATCCTTCCCTCTTAATTCAGAACAATAATGACTATATTGGCTGATTTCCACTACTTACACACTTCTTAGAAGCACATTTTTATATATGTATTTTTTTAACATTAAAAATTCCATTGAAGTTAAGGGATTATTAAGTTGTTGGATGCATTTTACACCTTCATACGTGAAGTGAGTTTGGATTTTCATTAGTTAGAGCTAACACCAATTTTCAATAAAATATTAACCAAACACACACAGTAATAGTTCATGTGGATCTATCCACTACTTCAATAAAATTAACAGACTTAGATATTTACTCTTGCCCCTGCAGTAATATTTTCCCACATTACATTTCAAACAATGAAATGACACTAAATTCATTTAAAACAAATTTATATTGTTGTTATTTTAAACAAATCTTAATTTAATTTCAGTGTTTGGCATGCAAAGTTTGAAAATATCGATGTTATTGTTTAATATAAAAAAATAATAATTCCGCTACAAATTATTAGCATATGCAAGCTTCCCAAATGACTTCCAGGGCTGGTATTTACATTAAACTGAAAATGAGCAAAACCAGCCAGATGTAACTGTGCCATTCAGGGAAGGGGATGTTAAGATTTAGAAGGAAAAAAAAGGGCATTCAGTATTGGTTTCAGTCCTTTAAGCTGCACTTGGTGGTAGCTTGTCCAGGGGGGTGTCACCATGGGTTTGTTGTGGTGGAACTGAGCAGAGGAACAAAAAGGTGAAGAGAGATGGGGAGACAACCCATACATTGCTCACTGTGGAGCATTTTGGGCAGCATTTATCACCACCAATCCTCTAAATATGCAGCAAATTTTATCATTTCCCTCATGGACGGGGAAGCTGAGACACCGCAGCTCTTACATGGAGGACACTGAAGATATGTCCCACATGGATGGGGACACAAGCCTGTTCTCACAGCCACAGCCCAGCCCTCACGCTCCTGTTTCCATGGCTTCTACACAGTAGCGTCTGTCCCCAGCAATGACAAGCCAGGAGTGTGGTGCTGGCTGTCTACCTTAATGGGTAGATAAATTCCACTTCAGGCAAGCACAATTTGAAACAGCAAACGTTTCAAAGCCTGTAAACCATGTGGAGAGTCAAGGTAAATAACATGCACACATGTCCCTGAATGCTCCACCAACAGGAAGGAAATGCTCCATCACTTGGAAACAAGCTGCTCCCTGAAAATTGCCAGGATGGCTCTTGCTGAGTTTTCCTGCTAACCACAGCAAATTGGTGGAGCCCAGGAGCGCCTGCAACGAGCCAGTGACTCAAGGCAATCTTTGAGAAGATCACAAAGTATGTTTAGATTTGATCTTTACCTGCTAACGTGGTCCTTTAAACCCTTTCTAACAAAGAAGCAATTGCTCTTTGAGGATGCCTTCTCCACATTCAGCACTCAGAGGAGCTCTGATTCAGAATAAAACAAGTGGCTAGAAGAGTATGTGGGTATTTAGCTAATTATATGTTTGGTAAATTTGTGTTTTAAAACAATGCTGCTTGTCTCCTCCCTTTGCAGAGTGCCAGTTCACTGGAGTGGTTCCTGTGGATGGCAATTAGATGTAATTAGGCCTTGTGATTTCCACATTTGTCTTCATGTCACAAAGTTTACTAGTAAAAATGCTCATTTTGATGGTAGGCGTATTCTAATTGCTTACAGCCTGGAGCAATAATAGAAACCATTGGCAGCCACAGCACCTGAGCTTCCTGTTGGCTCAAGGAGCTACTTGCTGCTCAGCTTTTCAGGAGGATTTTGCCTCTGAAGGAGTCTCAGCCAGTACTTTGTCCAGGTCAGCTGCACTAAAGTCAAAGACGGGGACTTATATCTGCCTGCTGGATGGCATGTCATATCAACGAGTAACCTGGGAGGAGGGTGTGAAGTTAGAGACCAAATTCCATAGCTGCCAAAAATTTAGAGAGGAGGAATTGAGCTCTCTTTCCCAGAATAACATATCAGTGTTAAAGTGATAGTCTACAAAACTTTTGGAATTCACATCTGTGAATGTTACTTGGTCCCATACAAGGCATTTTTGCACAGTTTGGAGAAGGGGCAGATATGCTGCACACTTCCATTGTGGAGAAGACAGGAAGCAACGGGATTAAGAGCCAAAGGAAAATATGAATTAGCCATTAGGAAAAATCTCTGCAGGGTGAGAACTGTAAAGCCGTGAACTAGGCTGGTGGTGGTACAGTTTCTTCTAAACTGGAGACCTTCAAGAATGGTCAGGGAAATAGCTAGCAGGAATAATTTTAGTTTTGTTGGGTATTGGGTCTGGGAGATTGCCTTAATAGCTTCCTAAAAGCTTTCTTTGGTTTTATGAGTACCACAGATCTTTCTCAGCCCACCATTGTTTCACTCTGTGTGCATTTATCATGTAAGTCATATGGGCACCAGTCCCCTCTCCTGGCTGGATCCTTTAAGTTCTTGAATACATTTCCCTGAAGAGTGCATAGCAGAAGGGCGCATTTGACAAGCACAATTTGAGATAAGCAGCCCTGAGGAGTTTTAGGACACCGAAGAAAGAAAATAAGCTTCTGGTTTCTTCTTTGCACAAAAAAGATTTAAAATAACTCCATCCCCTCTGGACTGCAGAAAGAGACACTCTAAACCAGATAATCTCCAGCTCTTAGACAGAATGTTTTCTCTATTGATCTGGAAGATCTTTGCTAAGGAGGTCAGCAGTGTGATCCTGTTTTGCTGATGCAGACAGGTGTGCAGATCTAAGTTGTGGCCACACTACCAGGTAAGCAGAGATGGGAGCTGTTTTGTTTGATCAGAGGCAGATCTAGGCTGTGCTCACACCTTCTTGCGGATGGAATGCATGACACCTCCAGCCTGTGCATCTGTGTAGGCACACCAGCTGGGCACCAACAGAGCTAAGCTTGCCATGTCTAAGTCCATCAGCAGACACCATAAGACCAATTCTTTCTTAGCACACTGCAGATGCTTTGTGCCTCACTGACTGCTTGGCAACATGGAGAAGAGGCATGAGTGGGTCACAAAATATAGCGGTTTACTCTCAGTCCTCTTCCTTGCCATGCTGTGTAGGCATACAACTAGCAACTGGCTTATATTCACCCCACAGGTCACAGGGTGAAGCAGGAGCATAGCTAAAGGCATCATCTGGTTGTCCCAATGCTTTCCAGTCATGTGTCTTTGCCTGGAGCAAGCACACGTATGGATGATGCGTGTGTTTGTGCACATTCCACCTGCAGAGACTGCAGCTCTTTGTCTAGCAAATGCTGCAGTGACAAAGCTGTTCCCTATCACTCTCTTTTATTAAATATTTGCTAAAACAGTAGTTCAGTGCTTTTCTCAGACTCCACAATCTTGGATTTAGGATTGACAATAGAGAAGAAGCACAGAAAGAGTGTATGTGTGCACAGGGATAACTCCTAAAAATTCAAAGTCTGATGGTCCTGACATCACATGAGACTTTGTATCTTCAGTTAAGCTTTGTGAAGAAAAAAAATGCCTAAAAACTATCTAGTTTATTTTTGTCTGGAACTGCAGGGCAGATGAGTTTTCCAGAAGGGATAGAAGGCTGCCATTGATTTTATTATTGAGTCAGTTTTAATGAGTCACAGTATTTTTGGAAGGCTTTTAAGATTACTGTAAAGTGCTTAGTTACAGTGGCTACAGGTGCCAAGGCAGGAAAGGCAACAACAAAGAAATGCACAGCAGTTGTATTGCTACACTTCTCCTCAGAACTGGGATCAGCAGAACAACACACATGGAAAATGCAAAAGAAAATAGGAGAAGATATAAGAGATGAGAGAAGTCAGCATGGTCAGCTGCTAAGCTTCAGCAAAATGCATTTTATTTAAGGTACTGTCCAATGTCCCTTAGCCACAAGTTGGAAAGGGCCTCTGACAGGCTCTGGATTGCCAAGACATTCAGTGAATTGCATGTTTGCCTTTCAAGCTGTCCTTTGGTTGTAAGTCATTTGCTCCCATAGCTGCCAAGCTCTACCACTGCCATCCTGTGTTGAATGAAACTGGAAATATCTCATTTAGCAGATGAGAGGAGAGAGTGTAGAGAAGGGAGAAAGAGGTGGCATGAAGAGAAAAAAAATGCATTTTTTGTTGTAATAAGAACAAATCCCCTTTTTTTGTCTGCATGCTTCTGAAATACGTAGGGCACAGCATTCAAAGAGCTCACAGACATACCCTATAAGGCAAAAAAATATTCAGTGTTTTCTACTAAAAAGAATGTACTAACAAGTACATTCTGAAGATCTGGGGATACAAACCAAACAACCTCAAAAATACAGGGCTAGAGAAAAAGCTTCCAATTATCATATGATGTGCCAGCTAGATTTTCAGATACTTCGCATGATAATTGGACTCAGAGTTAAACAGAAAGAACAACCATGATTTCAGTGAGCCAGCTCTGAGCAGGATCCACTGAACAAGCACACATCTGCCTTTGCCTCTGCATAACAAGTGACTGAATGCACAGCTGGATACTTGCATATGCAAATACCAGTCTGTATGTGCAGATAGCTGAATGCAGCCCAGAAATCAGTTCTGACTTTGGAGGCCCATTTCAGCCTCCTCCTACTGCCCCCACCCCCTTCAGCAGATGGGCACACGCAGAATATTCTCTAGGCTTCAACAACATCACACCACCGACTTCACGGCATCTTCCAGCATCCTCAGCAACCACATTGCTCACCCTGGAGATGCCACATAGCAACCTGGGCACCAGTCACCCTGCGTCTGCAAACATGCATGCACGAGAAAGGCAGGGAGAGCAAAGGAAACTACTTATTGTCTCCAGTGAGTGGAGTCACAGCAGATCCAGTCCTGTGTTTGCTCTTCATGCGTGACTGGCATGAGTCCCACCGCTAAGTCCTTGGCTGACGGCCACGCTCAGAGTGGCAGGCACCTGTCCCTGCTGGGAGACCTGGCGACCCCGACCTGCCCTAATGGTTAGTTCTTTTCTAACATCACGTCTACTTGAATTTACCTCAGGATTTCCCCCCTCTGGGTGCCAGGGAGCTAGGCTGATGCCAACTGCTTCACCATGGATAAAGCAAGGAGTGTTCCCAAGCTGCACTCTGGCACCCTTGAAACATTCAGCTGTACTCTCCTCACTGGAACAGATGGGGCCCATCAAGGTGTCAGTGTCTTCCACCACATCAGCAAAATACCCCAGCACTGGGATAAAGTCAGGAGGGAAAAACAAATCCCAGTGGGGCTCCCTCTCAACTGTCCTTAATATGTAGTTTGAGGCGCGCTGAGGAGCTTGCCTGCCTCTATGCTCCCAACTTGGGGGTGGCAATGGGCCTAAAATCCCCCCAACATCCTTTGCACAAGGACACCATCCTGTACCCACAACTCTGAGAGCTATGGGCTGCGTTTTGGTTCATTTTCTTTGGGAAGCCTGCCCCAGCTTTTCACTGTCAGCTCTTTTACTCCTGCAGCAGCACCTTGCAAATACAGATCAAAACCTTTCACAAGTGTCTCTGCTGGAAAGGAGGACAAGGAATTTCATTGCACAGGAGACAAAATAGAGACCAGCCAGACAGGGTTTTATTTGCAGAAAGTTTAGGGCAGGGATAGGGCTAGGACATGGATGTCCTTATTCTGCAGCCTGTTTCTTACATAAAACTCTACTTTCTTCAGCGTTACAAATGTGAGTGGAAATATTTTCAAAGCGTGGAGAATTTTTGAGTGATCTCCCATTATTTCAGCTTTATTTATGGTCTCTTGTCCCAGTATAGGCACATTTCACTTATCCTTCTGAAGAAAAAGAACAGAAGCTTTTGCTTTCTGACAAATAATCTGCATTGGAAATTGGCAAGCTCTGTGCACCTCATCCTCAGTTTCGGTGGCATGAAGTTCATCAGATAGAAAGAATGACAAATGAGGTTGAAGAGACCTTATTCTGCATGGTTGCCTCTTGCCAATAAAAATGGAGCTCTATCATGTACAACAGAAGCTGCCTGCTCTGTGATGAGGAAGACAGACTGGCTGAAGGCAGAGCACCTCAGCTCTACTGCCTTGTTTCAGGCACTTGGTGGCTCTCCAGCTGCCTTTCTCCTCAAGCAACCATGGACCATAGGTTTCTTTTGCCTGCTGTGTTCACCCAACCTCAGATGTTTGTGGACCAAGCCCTCATCTGCAAGAGGAATACAGTACCTGCTGGCTGGAAGCTTTATATCAGCAGGCACCACTGCAAAAGAAATAACGTGAGGAAGACTAAAGATCCAAATCCTCTCTCTTAGAAATCAATGCTCGTTTTGTATTTAGGTTCACAGAGGTGCAGAAGCCAGCACAACAAGGCTGGAAAATAGAAAGGACCGAGCAAGAAGTGCTTTGTGCTAGGATCACAGACCATGACTGAAGTCAGTAATATTCTCAGGCCTGCTTGTCTGTAAAAACAGGCTAAAAACAGCCTAACAGCAGTGAGATAAAGGAAAAGGCATCATTTAGGGCAGTGGCAACTCATTAACCCAAATGACCTGCATCTCTGGCGAGCACTGACCCAAGGACTTGCGAATTTACCTCCACTGCCCAATAAACTGTCGTTGCCCAGCTTCTCTAATTAAAATAGTCCTGGATTTGGAGGACCTACCCAGAGAATAAACTGGAATTTATCAGATTAGCTAAGCCAGATCATACGTAGAGCATACAGGCTGGCCAACAGCCTACTTTGGACCAGATTAACCAGCTAAAATAATTAGGGATTTTTGCAAAGTCTGCCCCTAAAGACCGGCATTAAAGAAATGCACCAAAGACTAAGCATATATTGCAGCCCATTCCTTTTTACCCTATTTAGTTCTTAGCTTGGTGTTCTTTGGCAATTGCTGGGAGTCAGCTTTTTTATCTTTCACTAACCAGGGAAAAAACCTCTCTCTGCAGCTCCTTCAGGTGATCTGGGTCAGTGCGAACTGGTGAATCTCTGAAAGGGTAAGGAGGCTATATTTAATGTATTCTTTAATCCAAAACTCTGTTCCCCCTATTCCTGTGCTCTGGTCCCTGAATTGTCAGCCTTGTGTAATGAGGAATGATTAGTGGGGAGTCTGTGGACTGAGAGCAGAGCTGCATCTTGTCCTGATCATGTAAGACATCCTTGCTGGAAAAGGGTGAAGAGGTTAAGAAAGTCTTGCAGCCTGAAAATGACAAAGCCCTGGGGACTACATGTGAAATGAGGGTTTTTCTCCTGGTCTTCTCGGGGGTAATGTGGTGCACTGGTGCATCCCTCCACCCGCTTTCACCCAGTTACGTGCACGGAGCTAGCAGTGACATTCTGGCGGATGTTTCTTAAGTGCAATATGGGCTTTACTGCCACTCAGGCAAAACAGGTTTTGCTACCAGAGCCAAAGGACTGCAGCCACAGGGAGGAGAGGGAGGAGGAGTAGAGCCAGGTGGATTTCCTGCTCTTCCCTCTTCTCACCCTCCCTCAGCAGCCCCTGCCCAAGCCAGACAGCAGAGCCATGGGCATCTTGTTCCCCTCTGTGGGTGCAACCACCCACTTGGCTTGTGCCTGGAGCAGGCCTTGGGCATTCTCAGCACTGCTTTGAACCTATATTCATCCACTTCAGAGGTGAAACAAGCCTGAAGCCTTTTGGGACATTTCTATGAGGCCCTTTTTTTCTGTGTCACTGGTTTCAGCCTTTCCCTTTTCCTTCAACATTTATAGTGGTTTTTTTCACTACACAGAAGTCATATTTAAAAAATAAAGTTGTATATCATCCTAAAACCAGGAATGCTGCATTTCTGCTGACCTCAGCTGTGAGACGTACCAACATTCACTCACCTCTGTTCTCCTTATCAAGGATCTGTCTGAACACAGCTAACACTGGAGGAGAAAGTAGCAGGTGACAAGTGGGAAAATAAGATGCTGCTGTCCCGAGACAGTGCTGGTCTGAAGCCCGTGTCCCTGAACTGTGAGGCAGTAGAAAGAAGAGTAAGTCATTAAAGGAAAGAAAAAGACCTCCCCCCCCCTCGTTTTGACTTTGATAAGGACACCAGGAAATTTCTGTTTTGTTATAAACTGAAAAGAGAAAAAAACACCCAACAGTTATTCGTTAATAGAAAAGAGCCACACCTTCATCAGAGCTGTGACTGATCCCGTCAGCAGCTCCTGTATCATCACATCTCTGCCTACCCTGCAGGTCACTCCTCCTTCACTTGCCACTCTGGAACGTACTGGTTTGAAAAACATGAAAACCCCATGCCTTTCTCACCAGCTGAAAGCAAATTTCCTTTCTCAGGAGCACACGTCCATCCAAGCTCAAAGCTCTAGGTTTATTTCAGCTGTGGCATTTGAAGTCCTATATGCGCAGCCTAACTTTTCTGCATCCTTAATAGCTACCCAAAACAATTCTGCACATCCAGGCTAATGTAAGGGAATCTGTTGCTTGCTGGTGGTTACAGGATATGACCCCAGGCAAGCAAACTAAATGCTAACTGGCCTGCAAATGAATCTTTACATGTGCATCTGCTTTTTGGGCAGAAGGACAGCTGCCACAGCAGGAGAGAATAGCTTAGACCCAGCATCCAGCCTTGGCTGCAGGGACCTGGCTCCTGAATTTCCACATGTGAAATTCCTACTGATGTAAATGAGGGAGCTTCATATACCAAACAGTACAAATCTGAGCAGTAAGGTTTTTCTCCTGGGTGTTCAAAGAGCCCAAGTAGCTTTAGCAATGTTCCTCCGAAGAGTACTCAGAGGGCTCGCTATAGGATCCAGGGCTGAACCCGGAATCTTTCACTGTAGTATTCACCCTCTTTTCTAGAATGAGACCAGAAGCTGACCTGAGACACCTGCAGGAGGGATATTACATAACAATGGAGGCTGTGTAGTTTATGTAAAAACAGTTAAAATCACAACTGCTTCCCTCCCCTATACCCTTGGCAAAATTTTCTTTCCCTCTCCCATTTAAGTACCCGGGTTTGATCATTTCACAAGGTTGGCAAAACAAGCACAATGGGAGTAATGTTTGCTTGGATCTGTTTTTGTGTGTGTGTATATGTGCATGTGAATTTTTGGCAGAATCAGTGTTTGCAAGAAGCAGATAAAACTTTTTCATTCAAGAGCCACTGACAGCCAGGAATTGCTGCCTGCTAGCAAATCTCTACTTACCGAGGGAGATCCTGTCATTGTTCGCCAGGTAGAGCAGCTGGAAACAGAAATCTAGAGAGCTTCCTTGTTAGGCTATAAATTAAATAGTTGTTTAGCAATTACTCTAAGATAGTAAATCTCTGTGTGTGAACTCACTTCAAGATAAAATCCAAACTTGATTTGCCCTGCTCATACAGCACAGATGCATATGCATCCTGGAAGCTGCATAACCCAGTAATATTTTATTCACATCACACTCCAAGGAGCTCACTGACTGGAATTCAATAGAAACTGTTCTCTGTGTGAAAGTAATTTCAGAAAGTAATCTAGTTTATGGAAATGAAAGGCATCAAAACACAAAAAAACACTGTTTCTGTACAAGTGCTTTGCTTCAAATATTTGACATGGAAATTTATATAATCCCTCTGGGGCACACGGGTTTCACGAGTGTTAACATCTTTTGAAATGAATTTCACAAATGTTTATTTGGAATATCAGCATACAAATAATTTAGAATATCAAGGCATCTTTTGAATCAGACTTAATGATACAGATCTCAGATGGCTGTAAAGGTTAAAAGGTATGAATTTTAATTGGGTGTATGGAAGATGTAATTTTCAGTCATTGCACTGCACTGCCAAAGCTATCACTTTTCCATTCTAAGCTTCCTGCTACCTCCTCCTCAAGTCCTTCTATTACTTAAAGATGAAAATGAAACATTTTTCACATTTTATTTGTGTGCTGGGCATGTATTAAATACAGAGGTTTGCTGCCTATCTTGGTTTATACAGGACCCCATCACCGTTGTATTGCAACACTTCTCAAGCAATAAAGAGGTTGACTTTTTCCAGACAGATAGTGGTATATTGTCATTCCAGTTTTATATAAAGTTAAATGATTAAAGGCAAACAGTGTCGAGGCCATCTACAGCACAAACAGTTGCTAAGACTCTGGTCAAAGTCACATTTTACAGCTGCCTTCTCTCTCCCCTGCTCCCACAGTGGGCCTTACCTACAATACAGTATAAATCAGACATGAAATTCTTTCACCATGTAAAATCTGTATTTTAATTGATAGATCCACTTCTGGCTTTGGATAATGTGATGGGTAAGCCTGAAAAGAAAAAGTAGCTGGGTACCTGTTAAGAAATCTTTGTCCATCCTGTGTGGTGAAGGAGCAAGGATCCTGTGGGAAAAGATATCGTGTGATTGAGTAATTAAAAATTATCATAAGCCATAGGCAGCAGGAAGGCAAATTAAGCCTGCAAAGGCAGCATGAGTTCTGAGTGTTCAATACTGCAACTTTAATACTAATTTTAAGTTTGTTCGTAACCTAAATTTGTAATCAGCTAGATTTTATCCAAGATCCTGGTTTTCTGTATATTACCAAAAAAAGGAAACTTGTGAGGGAAAAATTAAGAGCAGGTTTTTTTCATATGGAACAAGGTGTTTGGGCCACTCACTGGTAAACCTTAGGTGTGCTCAATCAATGTGAGGGAGCTAAGCTGGGCATGTTCTGGGCAAACCATGCCTTCAGAGAAAAGAAACAGCCAAATTTCAACAAACCTCTAAAGAACATGCACACTACTGATAACTTGGCCAAACATGGGTGGATTTCTAGAAGGGCATGAAATACACTTTGTTCACGGGCAGCATACGGCCAATTTCCCTTCTACTCCCAAGGGTGACGATAAAAGCTCAGCAAATGGCTCTGAGATTTTGTTCTCTTTTTGCAAGCAAATTTTGTTCCAAGAATCACCATTGTTTTCTTTGAAAAGTCCGTTGTCAGCAGCAGGAGCAAAATGAGTGAGAGGCAACCATCCAACCCACACAAGTCTGAACCACTGGCAGAAAAAAACAACCAGTCTTCTAGGAGAACACATTAAAGATGCCCTGCAGAATTGTCAGGTCTACCTACACCCAAGGTAATTCTGATTTCAAACAGATTTTATGTGCTGCAATTGGCGGCCTGAACTATTTTACCAACCTTTCTGGTCAGGCAACTGACAGTGAGATCAGTGACTTTGAAATGTATTTAAAACAAGGTAAGAATGAATATGTAATTGTTCTTCCTGAGAATAGGCCTCTAGCCTCTGGAAGTCTTTGCCTTTGGGATTAATGGAGATACTGGCCTTAGCCAACTAGGATTGAAGGGGACTGACCCCCTGTGAGGGGGAGATGCTGCACAGAACCTCTGATGAAAAGGGAATTCAACAACATTTGGGGCTAGATTCAACACCTTCACAAGCAGAAAGTATTTCCCAATACCACCATAAAAAACTCTCTTATTTTAGAGGATGCAGATTGGCCACAAAATTTCCCTCTTTTTCTTGCCCTCAGTTTCTCAGCTGAGCCACCCCATGGGTAGTTGGGCCCCGATGCTCCAGCCTGGTGGCGCATGTCTCCTCTTCACAGTGTGTGAGCACACGCTTCTCACTGCCAGCCCTGAAACTCCCCCATCATTAAGGCAGGCCAGGAAGAACACAAAGCCTTGTGTTTTGCTTGAGTCTGCCCTGTGAATAGGCAGAACAAATTATAAGCATAGAAAGCAAAAAGAGAAGTTGTCCAAATGGGGCATCAGTTTCCCTCATGGGAAAGGTTTTCCAAGCACTTCCCTTCCCCTCTGTCTGCTTGGATGGGAGTGAGATTTTTGATGAGCAACCAGGACATCCTTTCATCTCTCCACCTGTGTCAATTTTCTTTCCCCCTTCCATTACATGTGTCCACCCTTGCAGGCTTGCAACACATGGCAGGCTATACCAGGCCATGAGTGGCAAGGAAGTCAAGCTGACTTCCAAAATTCCTCCATTAGCAGAGCCAGTGGCAGCAGCATCCCTTAGGAGAAAACATCAGCAGGAGATCCTCAGATTCTTTTCTGAGAAATGCTTGAGAGTCGTAATGTCTTTTCTGTGCTACAAACCACGCTTTCAAAACAACAGAGCAGGGAAGAAAAGGAGGGCAATACCTGCCACAAAGATGCTGGATGTGTCGGAAAGCAAGTTCCAGTTGCAGGCTGCAAGGAGACTTTCACTGCTGTCAGTGAGATGGCAAAATGCATCTCCTACAATAAAATGACATAGCTGTCCTCCCTTAGGGAAGTGAGTCACCTTTTGCTGCTTCTGGTTTTCAATAAGGATTGCTGCATTTGTGGTCAGTAACACATGGATTGGTCCTAAGGACAGTCAAAGCATCAGGGTGACATAGAGTGAAACTGATACTCAATGCAAAATGGGGCAGAGGCTGTCTGATCCTGCAGCAGCTGCCAATAAGGCATCCTTTAGCTGAGCTGTGTGCTTGGGGTGTGGAGCATCCTTTTTGTTCCCAAGAGCATACTTGTTAATATGAAAGGGAACAATACCTTTGTATGGGTTCTCAGAGAGGGTTTCACCATTTCAGAGATGTGCTCAATTCAAACTTTACATCACACATAGACATCAGTGCCATTTCAATGGTTAGTTCCACTTGAAAGTCTTTAGTGCACTGCAACTCTATCTACTGAAGTGCTTGCTGGTTTTACAGATATCAGAAAGCTGCTCAACCAAACCCATGGGTACACAGGCGTTCTTCCCAAGTCCTCCTCTTCAGTAAACCTATTAACAGCCAAGCAGCATCGAGAAACCAAGTATTTACACAGTGCTCACTGATCAAGGAGGTATGCACAGGTATTAACAGTATAACATGTGATTTAAGTGCCAAGCATGGACTGATGCATTATTTCTTCTCATGAGGCTGTGTGTGCAACACACTGATTTTACATAATCTAAAGAATATGGGAACCAGTTCAGAAATAAATCTTTCGGGCTCAGGGTATAGATGTGTCTGTATATAGTACATATAAACTGTCAGATATAAGACTCTGGAAAAATCTAGTGACTTTAGGAAAGAAAAAGTCTGCAAGGTCCCACAAATAAGTTGCTTCAGAGAAGCTGAGAAGCTAACAGACATAATTAAAAATGAATGAGTACCTTCCTACAAGCCTGTAGCAGAAAATGTGCATCAGGCAGGGGAGAATGTTTTGAGTTATCACATCCAAACTCCTGTTTGCAGTCATGTCATGCATTCTCTTACTCAGACTAAGTGCCAACATGCCATAGAACCATAGAATCATAGAATAGTTTGAGTTGGAAAGGACCTTAAGATCATCTAGTTCCAACCTCCCTGCTATGGGCAGGGACAACTCCCAGTAAACCATGACACCCAAGGCTATGTCCAACTCGGCCTTGAACACCACTAGCGATGGAGCATTCACAACTTCCCTGGGCAACCCATTCCAGTGCCTCAGCACCCTTACAAGAAAGAATTTCTTCCTCATATCCAATTTAACTTCTCCTGTTTAAGTTTGAACTTTTACCCCTTGTCCTTTCACTACAGTCCCTAATGAAGAGTCCTTCCCCAGCATCCCTATAGGACCCTTTCAGATATTGGAAGGCTGCTATGAGGTCTCCACGCAGCCTTCTCTTCTCCAGGCTGAACAGACCCAACTTTCTTATCCTATCTTCATAGGGGAGGTCCTCCAGTCCCCTGATCATCCTCGTGGCCCTCCTCTGCACTAGTTACAACAGTTCCATGCCCTTTTGATGCTGAGGACACCAGAATTGCACACAGTATTCCAAGTGAGGTCTCAGGAGAGCAGAGTAGAGGGGCAGGATCACCTCCTTCGACCTACTGGTCACACTCCTTTTGATGCAACCCAGGATACGGTTGGCTTTCTGGGCTGCGAGAGCACACTGAAGCCAGCTCATGTTCATTTTCTCATTGACCAACACCCCCAAGTCCTTCTCCACAGGGCTGCTCTGAATCTCTGCCCAACCTGTCGCTGTGCCTGGGATTGCTTTGACCCAGGTGTAGAATCTTGTACTTGTCATGGTTAAACTTCATCAGGTTGGCATCAGCCCACCTCACAAGCGTGTCAAGGTCCCTCTGGATGGTATTCCTTCCCTCCAACGAATCAAAAAAACCACACAGCTTCATGTCATCAGCAAACTTGCTGAGGGCGCACTCACTCCCACTGTCAATGTCATCGACAAAGATGCTGAACAAGACTGGTCCCAATACCGATACCTGAGGGACGCCATTGATTACTGACCTCCAGCTGGACATTGAGCCACTGACCACAACTCTTTGCATGCAGCCATCCATCCAGTTCTTCATCCACTGAATGGTCCACCTATCAAATTGATGTCTCAGGCATCCATTGGAGTGGTTTCTTCAAATACAAAATTTGAAATACTGTAAGTGCTGAAAATGGTCTTTTGCAATCTGTGATGTTACATTAGAAATGACAGTTCAAGGAAGGAGATCAAATGAATAGTTGCCAGTTTTGCATCTGTCAAGGACAAGAATGTAGTGCAGACCACTGAGAGGTCAAGAACATTATACCAAAATCACAGCCCGTGGTCTCACTTCCAAAGCATGGCACAACTGGGGCACACACTTTATCCATGTTTGCCAGAATATGCCAAAAGCCTGAAAAGCAGTGTAAATTGCCATGGTCATCAAAACATGACAGCAGCTCCAGGACTTTCTGGGAAGCACCTCCAGCACCAAACAGGAAACTAAACATCCTAAAACCCATTTAAGGACAAGAAGAGTCTCCTTTAATCATCAAGTCCTTCCCGTCACATTCCCCGGCAACCAAGTCATACAATCCCATTTCACAGGCTGCACAAACATCAGCTTCAAATGAGCTAGAGCATTTGCCCTTGGGCCATTCCCAAATCTCTGTTGTCTGACAGTCTCAGACTGTCTTCTGTTATCCAGTCTGAATATATTCTTCGTCAGCTCATGTCTGTATTTGCAGCAGCACAGTCCATTAAAGCTAGGCATCCTCACCCTTCTCACAGTCTACACACAACCAGAAGCCTTTAGCACGCATCAAGCCAGGATAAACCATTTTGGCTGTGCCCATCACCTTGCTTCATTCCTGTTCGAAGTTCAAAAGAACCCCTGCTTCTCTTCCCATCTGACGTTCCCAGCCTCAAACCCAGAGAGTACACCAAAGGAATTAATGCAAAGGTCGATCTCAGAAAGCAGAAAGCACTGCAAAAAGGAGATTGTGTCTTTCACTGCAGAGACGAAGTTGGGGATGGACAGATGTCCACAAAGCCTCCAGTTGTTGGGATGGTTTTACCAGCCAAATGCAGCCTTGAGGATGTTCACCCTTTGCAGAATGTTTCTGCTTCACACAGTGTTGGTAATTTTGTGAAACTCTCTTAAGCTGGACCAGGAGATTGCTGCTTTCATTGCAGATGTTTTGGAAATGAGTTTCACCCACAAGCAGTCTGGATCTGTGTTGTTTGCCTGATACTTGGGGCTCAAGTTTTATTGATGCTTGATACAAAGCCCCAAGAAAGCCAGCTGCGCAGGTCAGCAGGAATTTGTGTTTCTTCTTTTTACTTTTCGTTTTTCTTTCCTCCTATTTTGTTGTACTATTGGAGGCACTGGTTAAAAATAACTATGTTAACCTAGCATGGGAAGTGAATTTCCCTCACTCAGCACTTCCAGGCAAAGCCTCTAGCACGCTCTATACAGAAGTGTTCACCAAGGCTGCAAGTAATTTGGGATCAGCCTGCTCACCTGTGGAATTCCATGGCATCCTGGGTGTAGTCAGGGCAGCATGTGGGCAGGCAGGTAGAACAGTGCTGTGCACCCACAGTGGCTTAGGAGTGAGGCACCCCTGGGACTAGGGGACTCGAGGTGGGTACCTGCCATCAGGGCTCATGCCTCTCTCACTCAACAATCCCATTCCTCACTATCCTTTGACTAACAGGAGTCATGGAATAATTAGCCTCCTTAGGTAGAAGCTAACCCTGCTGAACACTATGAGTCCTCCAGGTGAACTCCCAAGGTTGGAGAGGAATTAGTGATCAAGTGTAGAAATCAAGATTGTCTTTCTAAGACCTAGAAGGCTACCCTAAACACCTTCCTCCTCTGTGACAGATGTGCCATTTTTCAATTAACCAAACTAACCAGCAGGAGAGAGCTGGTTCTCAGGGCTTCATCCTTGGGACTATTCAAACAGGAGAAAACCAGGAACCCCAGAAATGTAGGGCTTCAAATTAAGGTGACCAAGAACTACCAAATTCCTTCTTAGCCATTAACTTTATTTTACTGTTTCTTTAAGTACCTGTTTGTGGAATTTCAAACCAATTTCAGTATTTGTGTCAGTTTGATCATGCTCATTGCAGTATTTATTTGACTTTGAATAAGGATTGTTGTAAGGAAAGATCACGTCTACAGGTTGTCATCTTGTTCACAGAAAAATAAGCTTAAAAGAAGTGCAATCAGCATCGAGAGGATTGCTTGTAAAACAATTTTCATTCCAAAATGTAATCATCTATATTGGACATGACGTTTATTTGTGAAAAAGAAAATAAAAATGGAGTTTGGGAGCTCTCATGTCTATAAAAAGACTATTTTTCCTTGCATTTATAAATATTAACATGGAATGCTAGTGAAGAACAATACATAACAATAATGAGAATCACCAAATCCCATCATTTTTGACTTTGTCATATCAACAGCTTAAGGATTAGCAGGTGAACTTTACATATTGCTTCCAAATAATAATAACAGTAATGATAACAACATCAGAATAAAAAAAAAACAAACAACCCCCCAGCCAACTTACTGCATTATATGTTCTTGATGGCTTTCTTCTAATGGTGTTTGGAGGATCATTGCCTTGAACATTTGGTTGACATGCTTAAAAAATTAACCTGAAGAAAGTGGGTGTCATCTCTTTTCATTCTTGCAAAGCTTTACTTAGCATTGTCTTTGTTTCACAGTAACCCCTGACATCAACAGAGTCAAAGGCCTATCAACTAATACCCTAATTTTGGGAGGATTTTATATATACATATATCTATGCACATCTGCAAATATTTTGTGCACGTGTGTATGTATATGCATAAAATATAGCAGTGTTTTAAAAGATAAAGTTGCACCAGGTGTCAATTTTCACACCTCTTACTAAATATGCGTGGTAAAAAATGATGCCACAATTTCATTGAAAATCCAGGCTATTGAGATCTAATCGCTCCTTAAGCTGTGGCTTTATTCAAATCTGGATCACCGATAGGGCTCAGGATGTAAATGAAGTGCAAAGAGAAATAAAGGAAAGGAGAAAAAAAAAAATCTATGATAGCCCTTTCCTTCAACCATTTGATTCCCAAGTCCTTATCAGTCAATTAATGCATACTAAAACTTTAGTGGCAGTCTCAGTTTAACAGACCTAATAGCTACAGCGAGTCGCAAGCATTAGCCAAACAAAACACACTTTCAGCAGCCTTAATATGAGACTGAAAAAAGGTCAAAATAGACAGGCTTTACAGAATAAATCCTGAAGATCCATTCTAATTTCCACTCAAGGATCTTTTAAGCAGTTCTTGGATGCTCTTTATGGTACTTTGATCCAAGCATAGTTTCATTAAAACTTTGTGGCTTGGTATTTTTAAACCTGACAGCTTCACTAAACTAGTTCTCAAAATGTTAGCTAAGCCGCTATGCATAAAACTACTTTACTGTCATGGTTTCCTCTAATATCACCTAAGTACAGGCTGTTGCAATTTTGAAAATGAACCTTTTCTACATTCACTAGATCTCAGCTTGGGAATTTTTGCTTTCACACTTGAAGGCTGTTTCTCAGTATAAAGGGAAGGTGCTGCCTTACCTCCTTCTTCTCCCCCTCCTTGAAACCTAAAACTAAAATTAGCTGCTGTACCTTATTTGTTCTGGAAGCAAGTTACACAGTACTTCTATCCACTGTGGTTTCCAATTGCAGGATTAACACTGGATGCTAAAAAAACACCCTCAAAAATAACAAAACATTAAGTGGTGGTTTAAAATTCAGTTAAATGATGGCAGGATAAATTCCCTAAAGACCTAGGAAAACAAATGTTACTTCCCTACTTCATAAGATGGCATGTTAATAAATCTGATTTAACTGCCACAGATAAAAAACCCTGTATCTCCAGAGATTGTCCTTTGCTCCCCTGAAAATGAGAATGGCTGAAAGGTTAGGCGACAATTTTCTTCCCTTCGTCCGGTGTTCACAAAAACCTTGATTTCTCAAGGAGCTTTTGTGGTCATTTTACATTATAGTAATAAAGAGAATTACAGAATGATGGCTCCAGAAGAAGCTGGGCTGAGTTTTTGAGAGAAAATATAAACAAAGGGCTATTTTAAAAAATAATAATGAAACTGAGATGGGATTCACACAGGTACCCTGTCCAGCCCTGCTCCGATCTGAGCCAAGGGCCAAGATCCCACTAACATTCATGGAAGCAATTTGACCAGTGTTGGGGCAAAAAATCCCATCAAAACTTGCAAAAGAGTCCCAAAAACTTTTCTGGGCTGTCAGGTGGGAGACTACTTCCATACATGATGGACATTTAAGGCCAAGACAGACATTTAAGACCAAAACAGGAACTTATTTGTATAACTGCACATGGAAGTGCAAAGTCTTTTATCTGCATAGTCACTTCCTGCCCCACATGGGAATATCATGCTGATATAATCCTGATGTCAGTTTTAACCACAACCTGATGGTCCTCTAGGACTGCCCCTAGCATCTGAGCCTAAAATCCCATCTTCCAACCTCACTTCTGGCCCCAACACCACCAGCAAAGGAGGCAGAAGTGAGTATGAAACCTTTCAGCATCCAAAACCTCATGAGATATTTGTGGATTGGGAAAACAGCTTGTCCCATTGAACATTACTTGGGCAAGGGTTCCTTCCAGTACCTAAAGGGAGTCCAGCAAGAAAGCTGGAGAGGGACTTCTGGCAAGGACATGGAGTGAAAGGACAATGGGGAATGGCTTTAAACTAAAAGAGGGTAGATTGAGACACAGAAGAATTTCTTCCCTGTGAGGGTGCTGAGGAGCTGGCACAGGGTGCCCAGGCAAGCTGAGGCTGTCCCATTCTTGGTAGTATTCAAGGAAAGGTTGGATGGGTCTTTGAACAACCTGGTCTAGTGGAAAGTGTCCTACCCATAGCAAGGGGCTGGAACTGGATGAGCTTTAAGGTACCTTTCAACCCAAACCATTATTATATGATACTGTGGTATAGGAAAGACCATTAAACCTTTACTCTTCAATTCCCTCAGAAGCTCTCTCCAAAAAACCATGCTAATTACCTATTTTGCGGGCAGCCACTGCTCAGTAGGTTGGGATGAGACTGTACCACTTCTTCCTTAGCCCCCATCTCCTGGAAGAAACGGTTTGGTATTTTTTCACTGCTTCACACACCTCTGACGGGTCAGCAGAAAATCCTGTCAACTGAACATCTGACAAAAGCGTCCTGATGTCAGGTATAAAGAATGCCACCTACAGCTTAATGTCTGCAAAAACCCCTCCGACTTTGGGCAAACAATGAGCATTTTTGTCTTCTTAATGCCCAGTATGCAATCGAGTGGAAATGCTACTTCCATCCTTAATCTACAAATGAAATTAAAGTTGTTGAAAGACACACGATAAACCAGGATTCTTTGTTTCTTACAGAAGAGGGGAAAAAATTGAAACCACTAAATATTTTAGCAGATTTACTAAATTTCCAATTAAATCTGGAATTATGGAAGAGCCTGTATCTTTCTCTCACTCCACCACACACATTTTCTATTTGAATAAAGTAGGTTAGACATGGCTCTCCCTCCACCCACCCAGCAGAGCAGGAATATTAATGAAGCAGATCCATCTCCAGCACGCTGGGCCAGCAGGGATGCTCGGGTATCTCTGGGCCCAAGCATGTGGGAAGGGCTGGTTTGTAGAGGAACAGCCTCTGCTACCCAGAGGGAGTGGGATATGCTAGGCAAGAGCACCCTCTGCCCGCTGGCAGAAGGGTCTGGTTCTATTAACATGCCCCCCATCCCTCCCCCTTCTTCCCTTTGCTGAGGAAAGGTCACGGGAAGCAGCTTACACAAGCCAGATGAGGTGGAGACCAAATCAGGACCAAGATTATGCGTCAGGGACTTAAAGGCAGGAGCGGAACAACAGTGCGCAATGCTGGAGCATGCTTTCTGCCTGTTTCTAGCCCTTCCCCTCATCCGACAGAAAGTTGGCCATATCAGATTAAAGATAATGGTGTCCCCTCTCAAGGGTTTCCAGGGCATGTGGCCAAGTTGGCTTGGATTTGGCCAAAAAAGTTTGAGACCTGGACAACTCTTCCAATCTGGTCTGGTTCCGTTTGAAGCTGAAGGGGAAAAGGAGGCAGTAATTGGCCCTCATGGGAGACACAACCTCACTGGCCCTTTGTCTACCTAGGGGAAGGAAGGGATTTTGGAAAATGTTTCCTGTCACATGGTGAAACCTGAGCTGCAGAGGAGATCCATGCACCCACTTCCAAGATTCTCCTCATTGTCCACCGGGATGAATCAGAACATGCCACTCACTTCTCCCAGGTATACTGTGCTGGGTTGTGTGGCTGCCTGCTCAGCTCACAGCTTCTCTGTAACCCTGGGCAGCTCTTGGCACACCAAGCCTTACTAGGAGGGACCAGAAGATTGTCATGTGGCACAGAAGGACTCACAAAAATTGCCTTTTCCTCATAACTAGCCACAGATCACTGACTTTCCTTGTGCCTTAGCTAAGACTTTCGTTCCCTGGACCCTGTGCTTCATTTCCTTTGGCTAGGTCTCTGATCTGGTGGCTTTTCCCAGTGATCAGGGCAGGCACTCCCCTCTTTCTTCTACTCTTAGGCACCATCTTGAACAGAAGGAGGTAGCTTCTTGGTACCACTAAAGGAAATAACAGAGGAAGATTCTTTTATTGCCTTGTGTAGCGGCTAAAGTTAGTACAAAGCTTTGCCCTGGCACAGAGCAGTTGAGAGTAAGGTCAAAGAAATCAGCAATTGCGCTTATTTTCTCCTCTTAAAAAGCTCAATTGGTCTATTGCAACTTATTCCTGCTGTCTCTATTCATATCTTTTCTTCTAGGCAGCTGCCAATTGATGCTGCACATTTGTTTCGAGTGGAATATACCAGCAGGCCTGAGGTCTAACATGTTTTTTTAGTCATATTTCAATATTTAGCTTATACACACATCTGTATTAGGCTTGTTTTTTCACAACCTCATATACACCAAGAGAGCTAAACAGTGTTATTTGATTCTGGTCAGAAAATGCAAATTGCAGCTGCAGAAGGGTTTGCCACCTTGTGTGAGATTTCCTACACTGCAGATACCAGCTCCTGAGCAGGAAAACTGGGCTCCCTCCAGTGCTGACTGAAAGGGGACCCACAGCCATGCAATAATCCAGATCTCCCTGGGATTGCTGCCTTGGGACAGGATGTATCACCCAGTGTTGTGCCTACCGGGATGCAGTCTGGTCCCCTTCCAGGAGATGTTTTCCTGGGCTGCTGGAAGAAAGAAGGCTGACCTGCAAAAGGAATACTGCAAGGGGCGATTTGGAGAGCTGCCTCATACTCTGCTGCTCCCACCCTGGAGATACAGTTAGGAGGCAGATCAGGATATGTTCCATTTTCTGTAAGACATCAGTAAAGCTGAGAAAGTAGAGACAACCGTAGGAAATTCAAGGGAAACTTGCAGAGATGTTAAGTTACTACTGCAGTGTCGTGCTGACCTTCCAGAAGTAACTTCCAACCTGAGATGGACATGACTGGAAACAGTGGAAGGGTTTCCATGCTGTACCTCAGGGTCAGGGCAGAAGTGAGAGAGCAGGAACATGGGGCCTTCCTAACAGATGGGTGCTGTAAAGCAATCTGGGGGAGTGTGGGCTAGCAATGACAGCTCAGAGACAAGATGTGTTAGCAAGATCCTCATCCTCTCCACCATCTCCCAGCATGATGCTCATGACCTTGGAGAAGACCATAAGGCAAGTAACTCATTTTTATTCTTCCTATAATACAATTAGTATGATTTTATATTTGCAGAATTTAGGTTTGAATATCCAGGGGTGGGTATTTTTAAAAATAAAATACATGACTTCTCATTTTGAATAGGGATGGTTTCCATTTTAAAATGGACCTATAAGGAAGAAGGCTGTGAAACAAAAAGGCTCAAATAATCCTCCAAATGAGTCAAACCATTTCATTGCTGGCTCAGTGGAGCCTCACAAGGAAATGTTTCAAGAGCAGAAAAAATGACCTGGTCTAATCTAAACCAACTGCCCTCCAAACCAAATAATTTTCAGAATACTCAGTGGAACGACTCCTTGACAGTGCTATGAGAATGGCAGAAATACCCACTTCCATCAACATGACCTGGATACCTCAGTGGGAGATGGACAGCCCTAGACACTGGCACATTTACCTTGGCTAGTGCTGGAGGAAGAGCTGCAGAAAGGTCTCCAATGAAGGATGTGGATAGGCTAATGAGAGTGCTTTGCCAGAGCAAGAGCCCAGTGCCATGAACTTGTGGAGAGCAGCCTCTTCTAACCAAGGGAAGGGGACACAAAACCTCTTGTAATGGGTTTAGTCAATCTCCTTGGCTTTTACTCCCTCTAAGGGCAAAAAGAACTACCTGCTAGTGGGATTCGGAAGCCAGTGCAGCAAATTTCCAACATATTGGATGAAACTCCGTCAAAAAGGAAAGGCCTTCCCTCCTCAGGCCCTGCACCTCCAGTTCTGGGGGTCTCGGGTCACTCACCCAAGAGCAGCATCCATTGCTTTCCTGCCTCATTAGAGTTGTGGGTTCCCACTACTCGCCAGTCTCAAGCTTGGTCGAAGGTGTAGGAGGCATTTGGGGTCAGAGGGACAACCTTGCCAAACCAGCAATGATTGCACAATGGCTTGGGATTGTGAGAGTTCTTGCCTGGTTTCTCCTTGTAGAGATCTACAAGTAGATCTTGGACCCTACCAGCCTGGATCTGGAAACTAAGTGATGTCTTTCTCTAAGAATAGAGTCAGCAGATGTCTGGGACAACTTGCTCCTGCAGATCTTGTAGGCATTACCATGGGTTATGTGATTAAACAGCAGTATCGAGTTTGCAAAGCTGCCAATCCCATACCTTTCATCAGCACTTCATTCACCACAAAAAAAAAAAAAAAAAAAAAAGAAAAGAAAAAGTGCTATACCAGCCCTTAAAATACAACTGCTTTTCATGTAACAGCTGCTCTTAATCAGCTCAGCGCTAGCAGCTCGAACCTGCTCGTGCTTGATTTATTTTATTTCTAAAACAAACATAGATTTGCAATCTCTCTGATTTCCCAGCTTTTACACCACTCCACTGAGGGATTCTAAACATCTCATTTATCTCCCATACATTGGGAAATTACAACCCCCTCCTCTCCAAAACAAACAACCGGGCAAAAAAAGAAAACAAAACTCCAGCTAAAACCTACAGTTGTAAAGTGTTGATTTAAACAATAACCCTGAAACAAGATAGGGAGAGACTAGAACAAGAACACAGATTTCTTTTTCACTTTTCTTGCACAGATTGAGCTCTGAGGTTGTTTGCATCAAATCTTGACTTGTTTCAAGGCAGCATCTATTTATATGTTACGAAACTGGAAGGGAGCAGCGTGAAATACATTTTTTCAGTCATTTGAGAAAGACCGCACTGTTCAATTTGTTCTAGCACACTTTTCCCTCTCTTTCCCTTCCTGCCCACTTCATCTGTACGTGTGCAAAGGGAGCTGGAAGCAGAGGGAATAATCTGAATTATCGGGCTTTCCAAAGGAGGTTTGGATGGGAAGCACATGTTAACATTTTTTTCTGATTTGTATCTTCTAAGGAGAAAAATTCTTCTCTAATCAGATGATTTAAGGGTTATGCTTGCTCCTGGTTGATGTGTTTGGTGAATTCAAAGAAATGTACCTAAGAAGAGTATCTGTCGTTTAGTACAAGCGAAAGTAATGCTGTGCCCTAATGTCCTAGTCTGTTTTCCTAATTGCATAAATAATTGAATGCAAATAATAGCAGATTTCAGAAAACATCCCTTGGGTTAGACTTCTTTTACATCTTTTCCCCATCTCTCTCCTGAGAGACTCTTTATGCTATAGAATGTGAAACTAATTGGAAACTTTCTCTTTCCAGTTACTATTTTGTTATATATAAAGAAGCAACTCACATTTTACCATAAATAAGAGATAATATTCCTCTCATTATTATTACCGTCAACCTTTTTTTTCTTTTTAATTCTGTAATGGCATTTTTATTTGCCCACAGAAACCCATATGAAAATATTGCTGGAAGACCACAATACAACAGCATGCATCACCTCCCTTTTAGCTGTCAAGGTTTGAATTTTCAGTTCAAGATATCATCCGAATACCAAACCGGTTCACTGTACTTTAAAGAGCAAACCCAGCAATTTAACAAAACATAAAGTGGGCAAAACATCAAAGTCTCCTATGTATTGATGGTGCAGGGAGGAATAGTTATAAATCTAAGCCCTCCATTCTAGATCACATCCCCAGATGGAAATAAGCACACAAGCATGTTGCTACATATTTTTACAGAAATAATTACAAGCAGCCTTATCAGCGGCTCTGAATTCGGCCCCGCATACATCATTTATCCGTTGTGCCCTCTGCTGGAAAGAGCACACAAGGCAAGCAATATTATTTCCAATTAATTTTTGGCATCATCACTTGGCATCTGCTTTAGGAATGCAAAGCATGAAATTTGTAGTAGCAGGTTTAATATTTGATCCAGCCAAAAATATTTTTGCTACAAGGACTTACCTTTGGTAGTGTTTTCCTCCCCGCTTCCCCCCTTCTCTGCTCTATGTTGTTTCATTGCCACCGAGCCTTGTTTACGGTCCAAACGAAAAATCTGCCACCGAATGCCATACATGGCAGGAATAATTTCATGCTGTGCAAAATTTGTTTCATTTCACATCCTGTAAGAATAATTACTTAGCATAATGCCACTTAAGCTGTATTTCTAGCTGCAAGCATTAAGGAAATAGTAAAAAGCTAGATCCTGGTTGGGAGAAAAAAGGGTATTTAGGGGTCCCCAGGGTTCTTAAAACTAGCCACTTTTAACACCAGGAACCACAAGAAGAATTAAAATGCTATAAATGATGTCACTGAATTTAAAATCACAATAAACTCCAGTATTTTCAATGATATTCAAGGTCACCCATGTGCTGAGGACCTTGATAGGACACTGCCTTCAGAAACAGAGGTCAAAACACCTGGTCCATATTGCCCATGTTTCTCATGGCAATTTAATTACAATTCTGTAATTAAATTTATTTGAAGGTGACAGTTACCAAAACAGTTTTAAATAAAATGGCAAGTGAAGAAACTGAATCTTCCTCATGTCATCAACTCTAATTTTGATGTGGTGGAAAATGGGACTCAGTAGGTTTGTAGGAGAGCTAATGTGATGGATGAGCAGGATGCATTGCCCGAGTATCAGGATAAGCTGTGCAAAAAATTCCCTAGCACTTGGGGGCTGTGTGACACACCTGCAAAAGGAGGCTCCCACAGGAGACAAAAATCCCCATTCTTATCTGGTCAGAATTATTCATGGTTCACTCTTACCTTCTACCAAACCAAACCAAACCAAAGTCTTCAATCAAATGCAAGACTGGCGTGGTCTAATTGAATTAGTTCAATTAAGTTTAAAGATCAGAATTATGATTGTGGATTTAAAAAAAAACAAACCCACAGTTTTCCAGATGCCAAACCACAGCTTGCTATCAAGTAGCGATTTCTTGATTTTCCTTTTCTAAATGTTGGCAGGAAATAACCACTTATAGAGAACTTCCCTTGAGAAGTGCCTTATCCCCTTCATTTTTGAATCAGCAATAGCAATGTTTGTGTACAGCCAGTATCCAAGCTGCCCTTCATCTTCCTTGAGACCATAGTGTCTCTTCCTCTCCCACCAGCAAAACACACTTTTGTTGTAGTTTGATGAACACAGATTTACTGATAAAATTAACTGATAACCAGTATGTTTGTTTTGGGTTTGTACAACATGACAAAAGGCAAAATCTCAGATTCGTTAGAAGCAGGCTGTGAAGGATTGCTGGAAACTGTCAATCACAGCATGCCATCTCCAACCAGCCCTCCACCAGCGCAAATTCCCCCAGCTCCACTCATCTAGATAAGGTTATTCCAATGTATACTCATTCCTCTGTTTTGAAAAAGCCTTTATTGAAATGTCAGGTTTGAATATAACAGGAGTGTCAGGAGGCAGCAAGGAAGACATAAATTTTAGGGAAAAAATGGCAACAATTTGGGCACACAAGTCCTTCTTCTGGCCTGAAACAGGCAGCAGGTCCTCCCAGAGGAGGCTTTACAAGCAGTGGGGTTCTTCAAACGCCATTTTTTAAAGTGGCTTTGTTGCTCAATCTAAGGACATGATAAAAACAGGTTGCACAAACCACCCAAAACCATGCTCCTCTTAGGTGGTTTTCCCCCAAAGTTCAGCAAGCTGCTTTATCTGACCAGTAGCATTATGGTAGAACTCCGAAAAACCCAGGAGCACTCAAACACTCCCATAGAAGGGACTACACATGGACACGGTGCCACCGGTGTCCTCCATCCTCACTGCGTGGCCCTTCATAGCCATGGAGCCAGGCAGGATCTAAACAAAATAGCCTTTTGGAGGGTACTAACAATGATGTCTTCATTTGCTACTGCTAGTGGTACAGGAGCTTTAGCTGCCTGTTTGTTCAAGTAGCACTGTGCCAAGCTCCTGGTCCTGGAAGTCCCTGGAAAGATGGTGAGATCTCCAGCATGGGTGGACCTTGCCAGAGTACACACACATTGGTATCCAGTGGGAGATGCTATCGTTAATGTAGGCACCTTGTCTCACAAGTCCCCCACATGCAGAGGCTGAAGAACAGATCAACAGAATTTTGTGCTCTAAAATGCGCAGCTTGATGTCTTCTAGGCTGAGGTGGCCCATGACACCATCACCATGTACAAGATGGTTTTGCAAACTGAAAAAAGTTTTATTCTTTATTTAAAATATGCAGTGAGAGATGGGGGAAGAAGGGAGGGCAGTAAGTACGTTCAAATTAATGCAACATTTACTAAAATCAACATTAAAAACAATTCATAAGGAACATCTAAATGTCTCCACACTGAAACATTCCCCATTAATAAATACCATCAGCAAACACAGGGATGACTAGAGGGCAACCAGAATTGTTCTCAGGCAAATGGAAACCTCAGCACCACTCTATTTGAACCTTGAGCAGCTGCAGACTGTCAAAAACAACAGTGCCAACTTAGAGATCATCTCCCAGGCTGCTTTTGGGAAGCCTAGCCCATGAGCAGGTTTTGGTAACACACATTTACACACATAAAGACAACTGCATTACAGGATGGATCACCCTGTGCCTTGGCTCCCTGACTCTCTTTTAAAGAGCAAATAAAAGTTGCCAATGTCCTCATGAAGGACAAGCCTAGCAATTTCGCAGTTGCATCTTTTAATTTTTTTCCTAATTTTTTAAACACTGCATTGACTCCCAACAGGATTTTGGGGTTTTGTTTTAATGGCAAGGCAAAAATTTGCTGATCCTCCCTGAGGCGAAGTTACTTTCAAGTCAGTGAAAGTTCTTGGCCCGTGATGAAAAGTCTTTGCCAATTAGTGCTCAACAACTTCAATTCATCCCTCCTGGTTCAAGATGAGTAGGAACCTAATAAGGCTGCGATAAAAGGGCAAAAGGCACCGAGTACCCAAAGGGGATTAATGGGCTCTTCCATTTATTTGTCTTTCTAACAGCTGAACTGTTACAAGTATTGACGGTCTTCAAAGGCTTGGGCGCTGGGGTCTCCAATGGCCATCTCCAGCTCCCTGGCCCCGAGGGGTGAGGGCTTCCCCCTGGGTGATGCCAAAACCAACAAAGCCCCGGGGATCAGGTAATGAAACTTCAGCTTCCCCCCTCCCCTCCCTTCTTTGAGATTTATTTACTGGCAGCTGACAAGGGGCAAATTCAGCTGGAATAGTGTAGTCAAGGCCCTGTCAAGCCTTCAGAGGCACCCTTATGTCGAATCACCTTCCTGACTGGCATGTAGCTGAAAAGCCCTCGGCGCTGGTCCTTAACAGCTCCCGACAGCACAAAGGACACTCCAGACAGATGCCTACATGGCATCCTGCAGCATTTTAAAAGAGAATTAGTGGTTTTAATTATGGTCGTCGTATGAAAGGAAACCATGCAAGCTCGGCAGGAGACCTTTGATCAAACCCTTTTGCTAGTACAATGCCGCGGAACTGTGACTATTCCTAGCAAGGGGCCTTTTCTTGCTGAATGACTCACCAGTGATCTTTGAATGCAGACAAGTTCCTTGCCCTCCCTCTTCATTAGCGAGCATTTCTATACAGGCCCTATATAGTGCGCGGAGTCTTGGAGCTATACAATGGGGGGGGAAAAAGAATCCCTACAGATTCTGGCCTCTACTTAGGAAGTGCTGAAGGACTCTGAGTGACTTTATTCATTAAAACAGGTTGCTATTAATTAACTGTCATAATAAAATAAAGAACTATTATTTGCATTTCTTAGTGTGCTCCCTTTAGTAATATGTATAAAAGATGCTTGTAACAAAAATGAATTTATAAGGGAGAAAAAACCCTCAGAAGCCTCTTCCCCCCCTTAACCCTTCCCAATTCTACTTTATTTATTATTTTTTTTTAAAGTCTAGGCAGCAGGAGTCTGACTAATTATTAGGACCAGTTTTGCAAGAGAACAAATAGAGGTAAAACACAAATATGAAAGTAATTAGGAAAATGCAAAATCCTGTTTACTTGACAACCGATTCATGCAACTGAGACTAACGAAGAGCAAATCAGCTTTGCTTGTTTGATAAACTTCAGGGTGCCACCTAAGAGGAGCTGAGAAAAATTAAAATTCAGCCAGTATCCCTCAGCATCGCCTTTTAGCGAACTGACTCAGAAACATCCACACAACCGCTTCATCTACAAGCACCAGCAAATCTCACGTGAGCAGACTCAGAGGGAGGAATTTTGTAACTTCCATCGCTGTTAAATATTCCATTGCTGTTAAATATTAAACCCTTCATGAGCGGCTGTCATGGATATCTTCGAGCTAAACATGCAGCATGGACACTCACATCTCACATGTACACAATTCATACAGACATGGCACACGTGAATGGCATGGTTGCAACCACTTCTGTTCTGCTCCCTGAAAAAGCATCATGTTCTCACTGCTCTTCACACCTGGGAAGGCTTTTGCTCATGGGAAAGTTCTCATAGTTTGTAGCACTGGTTATTACAATACATGACGATACATTACTTGATGCGGGCTGCAGGCTGGAATATCTTTGTCCAGCCCCTCTTTTCTCCCAAGTAGATAGTGGAATCCACAAAAGCTTCCAATTATTTCAAGACTATGCAGCTAAGGAGGAGCAAGATGAAGAAAACCCTCAGCTCAGTATATTTGCTTGAATGGATTTTCAATAATGCAGGTAACAAAAGCATTCAAAAATTGGATTCCTAACGCTTCTCTGCTAGACTGAAGGACTGACTGAGAAAGGAGAAGAAAGACAGCCCTGAGAAAGCTGCCCTGAGGAATGTATGATATTCCTCTGCTCTGTACAAACACTTATGTGGGGATTGAGAAAAAGGAAGAGATTTAAGTGAAGCATGGTCAACCTGAAATGTAGTCAATTACAACACAAAGAGTTAAAATGACACCCCTGAACTGCTCCTCTTCCTTCTCTCCCCTCTGCTTTGTGGCTTTGCAACCCAGAAGCTGTAGTTCTTCTTATTGCTCATTTCTTATCTGCTGTTTGTACAGGAATCATTTATAGAAATAAAAGGGGAATTGCTATGGAAATCAAACTAAGAAAACAAATCAGAATGAGAGGGAGAAAAATAAAGGATGTTATTTTGCAACTGGAGTTAGAGACTCCGAGACGGCAGCTTCATTTTTATGAATTCCAGGAAAATCAGTCTGGGAAAATCAGCACTTGGAGAGAACAACAGAAGTAGCCTACTTTTTAAAGGATCTATTAAGGTTAGCATCTACGTGAGCCTAAATCTGCAACTACATAAACCTCAAATAACAGATCAACAGAGCACCCACATGAAACACCCCTTGCTCCTGCACACATCCTAATCTGCTCCCCTCCAAGCCTCTGAGAAGCTTTTGAAAGGTGCCACTTGGTAACATGACATGTACAGAAGTGCCTCTTCCTTCTCTAAATATTTTACTATCAATCCCAAAATGAAATCCTTGCCTGGCAGCAATTTGTCTGCTATAAAACACTAGGCTGAGTGAGATCTCACATAGCCACAGAACAAAGGATGAAAATTTAGATGGAAACAACTTTCCAATAACAATACTAAAGTTTCAGATCTGTTTTAAGCATTTGAAGTATATGTTAATTGACAACATTTTAGAACACATGCTATTTTTTGCTGTTGAAAGTGAGTAGCTGAGCTTTTGTTAACCAAATTGCTTGACTTTTGTGGTAGATTAAAAAGCAGGATAGATTTACATTCAATTCTTTCGGTTAAAGCCCCTGACATCTCTAAAATTGCAGTTCTGGCATCCCCACTACCTGTGAGGATGTGGCAGAGTAAAAGAGCAGTACAGGTTTGCAGATGAAGATGCCACAGCACAAATGCCATGAGCTCTGCAGAGTGAAGCATCTCAGGGGAACCACTCTTGTGTCCCCGTGCAGGATGGCAGCATCACGGTCCCTCTGCCTCAGGTGAAGGCAGGTGCCAGAGACGCCCCACTGCTGTCTAAAGTCATGGTGCTCTGCAAGGGAAAATACTCAAGTTGAGCTCTCAATAATGGAAAACTAGAGCAGTAAAGTCTATTGCAACATAAAATCCAAGTGTAATAAAAATAACCATTCCTGCAAAGCAAGGGAAGCAGAATGAGCTGAGTTGGTCTCTACACACTATCCCATGCCAGGAGGACATCGTGTCTGCAGCACCCCAGGGCAACAGGCAAAGCCAGGGGACAAAGCACATCCGAAATAGCAAACCATCAGGATCCCATGAAGGGCACCATCCCATATACTTGTCCTGATGGAAACCTACCTAACCAAACTGCCCCATGAGCATGAAAACACATCTACAGAGCACAGCTAAAGAAAAATGGCTTAGAAACACTAAAGGCTAAATGCATTTTTTTTCATCTACAAAAGATGCCACATTCATTAAAAAAACTAGAAAAGCTTCACAGTACATCAGTCTTACAGGTTTCTTTTAAAAAGGAAACTCTCCTTTTTGAAACAGTAATTTATTTAGTGATGAGCTGTTTTCCCCCCCACAGAACAACACAAACAGTTCATTTGGCAACAGCAACCAAAAGAGAAGACAACAGTTCCTGCGGAGGCAATCACACTTGATTTCCTCTTCACTGACACCTCTGTCACTTTTTAAAACCATTCTCACATTGTCAAGGCCTAATTCAGATTTTAAGTCCTGACTTCAAAATTTGGCACTTCAGCACCAGGGTAGAGGACCGGGTGCTACGCAGCTCTCTGCCTCACATCTTCTTTCATTTTCCTCAGCCCCTGCAGCTCTTTCTTCAGGTGCTTCACAGCTTGCAGAATATCCTGCCGCTGGGGATCGTCCTCCGCTTTCTCAGTGTACAGAAGGAAATGTTTCACAGTTTCAGAGAGCAACACTTCAGGATCCACATCCACCTGATGGAGACGCAACATCCTCTCGCAGGCGATAGCGTAGTTTTTGTGCCAGTTCACTGGGTGATTTGGATGAGAGTTGACAATTTCTTTGTACAACTGTTCAAGGGACAAAAAAAAAGCCCAGGGGGGACAAATTAATTGAATGAAGGGGACCAACAGCTCTTAACAGCGCTTTAAAACTGCCTGTAAAGGAACAGATGCTATTTATACATCCAAATCCAGAGTTGGAGTGCTCCTGTAACTCACTCTGTGATTGCCATGCAATGTGCAATAGTGTGAATCAGAAATCCAAGGGGGGGCTGAAATGTTTCCCTTCCTACGGCAGCTGTTTGTTTTGAAACATTACAGATGATCACGATAACCCCACCGCACATTATGCACTTCCCCAAGAGAGGCGTTACACCAGGCTGGGGAAAAAGAGAGATCTAATTGCCACGCCTGCAAAGACATTTACTCAGTATTTCAGGAGATCAGGATGTCTTCCACAGGACTTAAGCAGTCTGTTCACTTGAGTGGGAATATTCATAAACTCAACAGCAGGCACATGCCCAAGGACTTTTTAGAACAGCAAAAATCACAGCGAAATGGGCAAGAGTTAAAAGGAAACTATTTGTTGACTCTTTGCTGGGGTATGAAATACTCCTCTGCTAACACACACTGATTTTGTGCATCTGTTGGCATCTTGGGCAGTCCAGTATTTCCAGAGATACCTACACCAGCTCACGGGTGCTATTCTTTGGCATGAAATGCAGCAGAATTAATTTGCAGCGAGAAGACCATCAGATTTTACAATTGCTGGCTCACATGTGTGACTGTGTAATGACAGAGGGGACAAGTGCAAAGAGGGGACTTCAGGACAAGCAATCTCTTGGCATGGGCTTGGAGCCCAGCACAGACAACATATTTATAGCAAAAGCAGGGTGTTGACTGGTTAGCTTTTGGCATCCTCAGTGACCAAGGGGGCAAGTAGGAAAGGATAAAATCCCTGAACAAATCTCTTTGAATCTGCTACGTTCCCAGTCTGGATGAACAATGAGAAGGCAGATTACAGGACCTATATGGAAACACTCTATTTCTATACAGCTCAGAAATGAGAAAAAAAAAGGGGGGGAGGGGAAAAAAGGACTGAGACTGCAGGGAGCATTCATAGCCAAAATATACAACTTACGGTGTATGCAAATGTGTAAAGTTGTGATTTAATTTCTGCAGTGACACTGGCAGTTTCAGCAAGTTCAAATATAAAGAAAGCTGTTTTCATCCTAAGAAAGGAAGAAAAACTTCCATACAGTAACTGCTTAACATAAATAGCTCACATTACATGGTTATACACATTTTCAACATGCCCACGTGTGGGACAGTACACCAGCATTTCTGTTTAAGTTAGCAGTGATACAAATTAATCTTCATGATGTATTTTTTCACTCCATGTCCCAACTATCCTTTGGTCCCTCCAGATACTTCAAACACAACCTTTCAGTGAACAACACAACCACTTTCCTGAAGGACTTGCTGGAGGCCATGCATGCTTCTTCTCATTCTGTCAACCTTTTCCTTCTAAGGCTTGGCATGTTTAGATCCAATAAGGCCATGCACTATCAAGCTGCCCACTTCACTGTGTATTTACATGCCAGTGAGTTGGCATTGCCCACCAGCTGTTGGAAGGGAGCAAAGGAGAATTACCTGGCTTGCCACATCTCCTCATTGGCAACAGCTTCCCAGGAAGAGGGCTTGAAACTAAATGGAAATGAGAATAAAATTCAGTCATCAGATGTATGCCACTGTGGTTCATGCACCACACAATCAACTCCTCTAACCTAGGCAGCTACAGACCTCCCAGGCAGAAGAAGACCTGTCATGAAGCCCATGGCTCTGACAGTAGCAAATTCAGCTGACCCTGTCATTCATAAAACTTTGTTCCTTCCTTTCCATAGAAGAAGCCTCTGGTATACCAGGTGTTTCACAGCATCCTAGCTATTGTCAAAGTGAGAGATACTTTTTACCATCCATCACTGTTCAACCTATGAGATTCAAAGCACTGAATGTCTCAAGTCCTCAACTTTTTTTTTGGCTTCTAATCAAGTTTTAAGATTGGAATTGGCCCTAATACTTCACTAGAAATGTCCTATTTTAAACACTAATAAAAATGCCACATGCAGATTTATTGTATGTTTCAGAACACAAAACATTATGGTTACTGCAAATGTTTAATTTTTCTAACATTGCAATGGATGTGGTTATGGTGCTGGCAGAAGAATGATGAGCAGGAAGGAGCAGAGTTGCCTCTGCCTCATACCTGCCATAGTCTTCAGTCCAGTTATAGAGATTTCTTGTCAGATGAATCCACTCTCCTGGGTCAAACACAGTATTGGAAGGAACCAACTTCTCGCACGTACCCCATGGCCAAAGTGAATAGCTCCTTCTCCAGGTTGAGTCACCTTCATGAAGGCCTATGCAGACAAACACTTCTTTACTGCCAAAAAAGAACATGAGAGAGCAATCATGAAGCCATGCCAGAGGCCATGGACCACGACATGTGCTTCAGCAAACCACACATACCGCATCAAAAAGGGTACATCTTTGTGTCAGTCTGCAAAACAGCAAGCAAATACCCCACCTGGCATTGCACACCTTGTCCAGCTCGCACAGAAGACACATCCCCTTCCCTATGCTGGACCTCACGAACACACCAGAAGCCATAGGAGAAGCCTGTCTCTTCCTGACAGCACCTGGCAATGCTCTTCTGCCTACTCACGCTTGCAAGGCTCACCCTGGCTAGTCTAAATGCAGATGTTATTCTTATTCATGGGAATATCTAATCCTTTCTCCACTCTTACTAAGCTATTTTTATATGATGATTATTCCTGGAATACATTCATTCTATGCTAATCAGTTGGGCACAATGTTCACAAAGGAGAAGCAGCAGCAATTTGCTCTCCAACCATCATCATTTTAAGTAGACAGAAAAGTTCCGTTCTTTTGTGATGAACTGTATCAAGAGCAACAACAAAAATAATCAGTAAATACTCTCTTCTGATCACTTTCTTATTTTTCCTTCCTAAAACCCAAACCAACCTCAAAACAACATGCAACATTATATCCGGATGGAGTTACTTCTGCATAGATATTTGCTTTAATTGCAAAAATAATCTCACCACTGGGGAGGAAGTCAGCAGAGAAAATTGGCCCTTTGGATGCAATACCAAGCTGTTCCACAAACAATTTCAAGAAAAAAAAGGCTAAAGATTTTAGGAAAGCTGTTACATATGAAAGAAATGCTTACTGCTGATTTGCTTTGAGGAAACGATGGAGATTAAAAGCAAGTGTCCCATCAGGTAATACTCCTTCCACAGGATTCCATCGGTTCCCAGGAAAATAAATGCCAGGTAAATGTTTTGCCAGCTTGGGTAAATACCAATCGTAAGTCATCATCTATCAGCAAAAATATTATAATTAAAACAAGTAACAAAGTTTTCATCCATTTTTATATCCAGAAGAAATGGTTTCTGCAGGAGTAATAACAAGCCAGGATCTACCTGGCTAGGAAGCATCTCTATGGAAAGGTCGGGTCCTGGTGGACCAAACTCAATAGGAGTGAACAGTGTGTAGCTGCAGCAAAGAAATCTAGCAGGAGGTTGGGTTACATCAACAAGGACATCGCCAGCAGAGATAAAGACGTCATTGTCCCATCTACTCAGCGCTTGTCAGGCCACGCCTGGAATACTGTGTTCAGTTTTGGTCCCCACTATACAAAAAAGATGTGGACAGGGTGAAGAGGTCCAGAGAAGGGCCACAAAGATGAGCCAAGATCTGGGAAGCCATATAAGGAAAGGCTGAGAGAGCTGGGTTTGTTCAGCCTGGAGAAAAGAAGGCTCAAGGAGACCTGATCACCACGTTCCAGTATTTAAAGGGTAGCTGCAAAGAAGACAAACTCCTTTTTACAAGGAGTCACAGGGAAAAGATAAGGGTACAACCTACTCCTGGCAATACTCTGTTTGGACACAAGAGGCAAATTTTTCTCAATGAGAACAATCAGCCACTGGAATAATCTCCCCAAGGAAGTGGTGGATTTTCCAGTACTGGAGACTGTTAGGATTCAGCTGGACAGGGTGCTGGGCCATGTAGTCTAGGTCAGGTTTTGCCTAGAAAGGCTGGGCGAGATGCCTCTTGAGGTCCCTTCTAACCTGGTATTCTATGATTCTGTGACTCTATTTGTTCAATAAAGTCATCTGTCATTTCAGTGATGGCCCAGGACCACACCACCAGACAAGGTCACCAGTGGCTTTTGATCAGAAGCACATGGTCCTCACCATGGGTAAAACTATAAGAAAACACAAAATAGCTACTGCTGGTGAGACAGACAAGAGGGCTTTGGCTTGGTTAAATATGAGGCATGGGGTTTTGGGTTTCCCAGCAAATCACAAACCCTTGTTGAAAAGCCAAGTGCAAGAACTGATGTGGCAGTGGAAGTGTAGGTGTCTTCTGTAAGTGAGGTTTTTCTTCTGTTTCTCAGGAGAAAAAAGAGTGCAAACACCACCCGGGGACACACAGCATCTATGTTTTAATATAGGAAACAGAGGCAGAAATATGCAAAACCACCTTTGGGGAACCAAGATAACAGAGGCGACACAGGGAATGAGCCTCAGCATGGTAAAGCCCCTGGAAGAAATCCCAAAGCTGCATTGCCCATGACGCAACTGCTACCCTCCAGGCTGCTCCAAGAAGCCTTCTGCTGCCCTAACATCTGTATCTCAGGCCCACTGCAGAAAAAAGCCAGGACAATGCTTCCTCACCAAGGCAAACATAAGCCCTGCGCCACATCTGCATACCTGCCATGGTGAAGGACTTGGGCTTCCCCTTTCCCTGCCTGCTATTGCCTCCTTGTTGGTTTTTTGAGCTCGAGTGGGACTTGCACACCACTCTCTACCACAGAGCTACCCACAAACCTTTAAAAGCCATTTTACTTATTTCTGCATCATGAGTTTTATTTGAACAAACAGACACCCTCGAGTTGAGAAAGGAGAAAAGTTGAGAACTTTTGCTTCCTATTTTTACATCTGTCCTTTGCCTCTTTTAATATTACTTTCTGTACCTACCTCTTGGTCCACTAAGGTGATATCTGGCCTCATCCCTTCGCAATAATGAATATAACGAAGAGCATTCCCAGGTAAGTCTCCTCTTAGCAAGATCACTGCACCCATTGGCATTGAGGACAGCACATTCTTTGCAAACTTGTCAACAATGTAGTTGTTGCTCTGATCACAAGTGCTTAAGAGAACAGATAAAAAACAGAATCTTAAAAAACAGCTATTTGCATGGCTTTACATATCCTCAATTTTATCAACTAGGAACCCACAGGGGAAGTTCACCCTGGTCAGATCTAGCTGAAAAGCATCATCTTCCTTTGCAGAGAAACTAAAATATAGAAATGAAGCATTAAAGTGAACGTTGCCCATAAACTAGCACCAGAGACATGAGCCACTACAGTTTTACCAAAATACACTCACTGCACACTTTTAACTTAATTACATTTTTTTTCCCTTGGGCTAAACCTAGGCTTACTAAATGATGCTAGAAGGTGATACCCATCCTTTTAATGCTTTTAATTTAGCATAAAAACCTAAGGTTTTGTAGCATCAGGCAGAAGTAGATTTAGATTACTTGAGGTTAGATTCTTTTTGCTACACAGTTTTGTGAAGGTACACACTCCAGGTATAGGCCCAAGAAAAGGACACTCCATGATTCCACTCAGGACGTGAACTATGATTGGAAAATGATTTGTGCGAGGGAAGGATTCCTGGGTATGAAGTCTATGCTTTGTTGGTTAATCCCTACTTAACTCCACCTCCTTGGCTCCCAAACTACTGCAGTCTTCAGCATGGTTATGGGATGAGGAAGCCCTTATCTACACTACAGATCAAACTCTTCAAAAAGGAAAAAACGTAAGAAAAAAACCAGGGTGCAAGGAAATCTGAAGCAAAGCAAAGGAAGGAGAATGTGTTGCTCAGGTCAAATGAATTCTGCAAATCTCCCTAGGAAGTAAAGCACAGACTTATGAGTTTTTTTCATTAGAAAATTATGTATCTACAGAGTTTTCTTCCTTCAACCTACATGACACCTCCATATACAGCCTGCAGCTGGTGCTTGGGTGATTTTGAGGGAGATCAAACAAGGAAGCCCTGTAGGCTATGACCATGCAAGATTAGACACGATGTGAAAAGTACTATTCCCACTCCAAGACAAGGACAAAACCCCCAGAAGAAGCAGCACCCCAATCACTTGGCACACCCTAGCCCTGCAAGGCTGCACCAAGACATATGCCCAGGGGATTTGTTACCTGTAATTTGCCCAGATTTGGGAAGTGATGAGAGTGAGAGCAGAAAGCCACTCCAGCCATGGCAGCACACAGCTGCTCTCCAGCATGGTGCTTCCGACGGAGGCAAGTGTCGCCAGCCCCAGCCCTGCCAGCACAGCCACCACAGCGCTGCTCTGCAGCCAAAATCGCTCCACCTAGGACACAAAATCCCGGAGAAACTGTCTGTTTCCTCAGCTATAAGGAAACAGAATAAGCAGCTGTATTTCTGCACCATAGGCAGCTTCAATACAATGTCTCAGTTAGGTGTTCTTAAGGCTTCTTCCAAAAATTAACACACCAGAGTAGTTTTTGGAGTGCAACTTACCACGCCCAAAAACAGAGGCTTCGTAATATCCAGATTTGCCCTCCAAGAGAAGAAGAGGGAATAAAGACAGAGCATTCCAGCAAAGAGCCAGATCACGGGTGATTTCTGCTGCTTTCTCCTACTAAACAAAAATAATAAATCTATAGCACTCTAATGGCATGATAAAAAAGGAGACTAAAGTTGTATGTGCCTGAAAACCACTCTCTCTGCATACCTAAATGCATTTAATACAAGGAGCTGATGAGCCTTTCTTTACCTTTGCAATTTGTGAAACTTCTGTTTCCAAAGCAGGAAACCGCCAGGATTTCAAGATTTTTAAGCTTGCCATCTACAAAGCCACAGGCCTACCAGGAGCAGGGATACTTTGATCTTAACTAACAGACGACTACAGTCAATCACTGAAATTTTTGCACCAGCAAAAAGCCAAAGAAAGCTGCCAGTGCAGCCAGTGAGAAAGTGCACATCAGAGCATACACTCTCCTCCAACTTACGGCAGTACTGTGCTCACACAGGCCACGAGTGCCAGGGCAAGGACGGGAAGGGAGAGCTCTGACTTCATCTGTGCCAGCTGAAAACTGAAGAGAAATTAGTGCATAGATGCATCATCACCAGACTGCCCCTTGCACCCAATTAGTGTGTCAAAAGAAGCAGGGAATAAGCACAACTTAACATATTCCCATTCTGTTATGATTATGTCTACCAGAAATGGGAACAAGCTTAGTTTTACATGTCAGGATTTTGAATGAAACATCACCAGGAAGGGGGATCCAACTATCTTCCTTCAATAGGAAAGACAGACGGACATGCTCACTGTCTCTGAGCCAGACACACACGGCTCCAGCTGTGCACCAAGCAGAGGAAAGGCAGGACAGGAGCCACTTAGGCCAGAATACAGAGTGACAACAGGTTTCTCTCCACTAACAGGCACAACCAAGATTTTACTCACGCCAGCATCTCTCTCATACTGGATCCTGTCTCAGACTTGGCCTAGATTAAAAAGAAAGAAAACCAATGAGAATCACACATGCTGTTTACTGAATCACTAGGGGGGAATGGAAAGTCTCTTCATTTTCTGTATCCTGAGCACACAGTGCTCCTCAAAACCCCCTCAGGTGGTACCCCAAGGTGGTCAGAGGGAACGGGAATCGTTTAAACAACAAAAAGACAGCAAACTCTATTCAAACCTTCATTGCAAGATTTTCCTCCCACAACCTTGTTTTACTTTATGCCACTGTGTAGGTTTACCACCTGGATAAGCATTTTGTCAAGGCACTACCAGCCCATTAGCTTGTGACTTGATCACATCATATGGTCTCCACTATATTATAGAATCATTTAGGTTGGAAAAGATCTTTAAGAACATTGAGTCCAACTGTTAACCTAATACTGCCAAATCATAGAATCATAGAATATTTAGGTTTGGAAAGGACCTTAAGATCATCTAGTTCCAATCCCCTTGCTATGGGCAGGAACACTTCCCACTAAACCATAAGTGCCACATCTACATGTCTTTTAAATACTTCTACTGATGGTGTCTCCACTACTTCCCTGGGCAGCCTCTTCCAATGCTTGACAACCCTCTCAGTGAAGTAATTTTCCTGATATGTGATCTAAAGGCCCCCTGGTGCAACTTGAGGCCATTTATTCTCATCCTTTATCTGCATGGTGCAATTATTTTCTGCACACATCTCCCCACAGCCTCAGACAAACATGTGGGCTTCACCTCCTACTTGTTTACAAGACTTGCCCATGTCTCCTGTGCCCTGACAGAGGCAGAGTGAGATTTGTATGAGATATATGAGAATTTTCATTGCAGATACCTGCAATCCATGGCACATGTCTGGGAAAGAAGATATGTTCAGTGGAGGTGAGGAATTACCTTCCTAGGTGCTTGTTGGAAAAGTGGTGGCTACCAGATAAAAGATAAGGTAAATGGATACAGGAGGTCTGGAAGGAGTATTTAATCCAAATAAAAATGGAATAGTTAACTGCATTTAAAATTTAATTTAAAAATAAAAGTGAAAGAGAATGGAGAGCCAGCCCACAGCTCCTGAAGTACCTCTCTGCTTCTTGCAAAGCCTCACCTTTCCGGAGACTGATGGCTTCTGGTCCCTGACACATCCCTTGCAGGAGGTGACATTTCTGATCCTTGGCTTATAGGTGGAGCCCTCTCCCAAGACCTCTCCGGTTTGGTTTTCTTGACCCTGCTTGCCCTTAAAATGGAGCCATGGGACACAAGGACTGTCTGTCTATCCAGACAGGGCTTTGGCAACAGCTCAACTGGCATCGGTACCAAACGCTTGGATTTTGCTGCACTTACTGCTCCTGCTTCAGACAGTTCATCGTAAATGTGATTTGTGGTATAGGATTACACGCAGCCCATCATCCCTAAGCCTCCTGAACATCAACCTGAATTCATCACATTTGATGGAGAAAGGAGTTAAGGGATTTGCATGCCTTGGTATTGCTCTGCCCAATGGAGTCCCATTCTCAGGAGACGGCTGGGAACAGGACAACAGAGGAAAACTCAGAAGTCCTTCAGAGGGTGGATTTTATCTCTGCAGGAGTTTTGGAAAGATTAAGGCAGCAGCAGTGGGAATTACCAAGTCTTTTGCCTCACAACCTACAGCCACCCAGCTCTCCAAGAAGGCTGTAACAGAACAGCAATGGTACTGGATGTGTCACGTTGGCTGAATGTAGGGGCTTAATTTCTGAGGATGTAGGGGTTCAGGACCCCAAGGCGTGACACAGCATGAAAACAGTTTTTCTCTTTTTTAATCCCACACCTCTGCACTGAGATTTCTGATGCAGGAAGGACAGAAGGGGTGCTGGGCACTTGCTTCCCCTGGATAGCCTGGGACAAACACATAAGGTAGGGCTGGAGGAGGCAGATATAGACCCTATTATCTGCAAGCAATCACCCAATACATCCCTCCTTTGGCAAGGGCACAAACCTGTCAATAACTCAAATCAGAGGTTTCTGAGACCCCTCAAATCTACCATACATTCAAATTCAGTATTAGTAAGAGGAATCTTTTTTAAAAGTACAGGAATGAAAACTGCTTCTTAAAATAGCTGAGTTTTAAATAAAATAATAAAAAAGGACAATTATTTGTCTTAAAACAAGAAAAACACAAAACTGATGCCACCACCTTCCTCTAGCACAATCTGTTCCTTGAGGCCTTAAAAATATGAGACTCCTGTAAAGCTCACAGTAAATAATACAGTTCACCCCATGAACGCAAAGGCAAAGATAATTATTTTCCCTTATTTCCAGAAATTTTTCCATTCTTTTAGGAATGGGGATTCCCATTCCACCTGGGAATAGCTTTCTGTCCATTCCCAGAAAACCTGACATATCAGAAGGTCAAAAATCAGAAATAAATTTTTTAAAAAGAAAACATTTTCCATTTCTTCCCCTGCAGGCCATTAATCGTCATAAAGGTTCTGCTATTGCCTAACCTAAAAGCAAGTAATTTAGAAAATGACCCTTATTTACCAGACTGAATGTCCCATATTCTTCCCTGAGAAAGTGGGTCAAAAATCCTTGAAAAGTTGTCTGGTCTCCCCATGTCCAGCGGGCTCGACTGAGGTAGGACGAAGCCGGCAGATAGAGATAAGGCAGCAAACCAGCCAAGAAGCATAAACCCAACTTCAGCAAATGGCCTAGGGACAATTCCTGCACCAAAATATGTCATATTGCATAACAATGTTTATTTTAGTTTAATCATGCTGGAACTTCAAGAACAGATAAAGAAAAAACATCAAATATATTTACACAGAGCTGATCTCTCAATTTGTAGTAAGTCCCTACAAAATGCTATGTTAAACCTTACGATTTTGTGGATTACTAGGAAACTGCATCAAACTGATCTCCTTTGCATGGCAGGGTGAAATTTAAGTGAAGCAAATAATATTAGCTAGGACTCATGAGTATGATACTCATTGCATCTTTCACATTTAAATCATGGCATGACATGCATAGATGGCTGAAGCACTGCAAGGCTGAGATAACCCACTTTGCAGTGATTAAGAGTTGGCTGGTATTCCATCTGGCAAAAAAAAAAAATGTTGCTCTAGTTCAACTACACACATCATCACCATCATCAGGAGTCAGTTTTGCCATTTACTTTATCACAATTACACTGGCTAAATTGGATAGGCCAACTTTTGGGGTGGGATTTTCAAGATTGCCTAAGGGGTCAGGAAGACAAGACTTTCAAAGGGACTTCTGTGCCTAACTCCTTTAAGTGCTTTGGAAAATCCCACCCTAGAATATTGCACGCTTGCTTTATCATTAGCCATTGCTGTGTCAATCAAAGCACTCCTTCAGCAGTTGGGGTTATGGGGAAGAGGCACCACTCAGAGCCATGATCTACAGAGTAGAAAAAGTAGCTTCATAATGGCAGTGGTCAGAGTTCCTTCAGAAGAAAGCTAGCTGTTTTTTTTATTTAAAAAATAACTGTTTTCTAACCATTATCCATCTTACTAGGTGGTTTGCCACAGCAGATATTGGGCTGGCTAAAGTATTTCCCAGGAATGTTACACTGGCACAGGACTGTCCTTGCTGGAAATCACAGAGGTCTCTCTAGACCTCCATGGTTCAGAAACAACCCCAAGAACAAAAAAGAAGCTCTGTTTAAAGAACACAAATATATTGCGGAGGTGAGTGTTTATTGTTAGAGGAAATATATAGTCAGAACAAGGTCTGCTGGAGATACTGAAGAGATTTTTGATCAAGCTTGTCTGAGCTGCATCTTTTCCCCTATAGCTTGCATGCTTCACCCCAGACATAGTTACACCCTGTATAACTTGAGAGAGCAGGACCTCTGGTAGAAGACGACAGGCATGTATTTGACTGCATCAGAGGCTCGCTGTTCTGCCAAAGGTCAGTTTTCCTTTGGTCTTCTCCAGCTGGCATGAGCCAGGCACTTTTCACCTGAGAGCTGATTTCTTCTAGGACTCTCAAATCCTGGCTGCATTAGAGCTGGAGGCCACCGAGCCTGACACTTTCCAACAACATGTTGAAGAGAAGTTCCCCTAAAGACAAAGCCTCTGCACCCTTCTTGCTGTGTTGCTTATTCTGGCTATATCTTCAGTTATGAACAGCAGTCGCAAGATGCTCTGCAACAAGTGGACATGGCCTTTGTTTGTTACCATCAGGGAAGCAACATACAGAAACTCAGCCCCAGATGAGTTGGTGGCATGAGAAAACCACTGCCAGCAGCTAGGAGAAGCAGCACACACAGACTGCACATGCCTGTGACTTCCCACCAAAAGATATTTGACTGCTTTCCTGTTTGGACATGCTCTTATTTCCTACACACCGAGCAGTTCTTAGCTCCAAGTATGAGTCTCGTGGCTGCTCACTGCGTGTTTGCAAGCAGTTGGAGCAAAGAACTCCTGTGCCAGGAGACACAAGCAGGTCACAGACTGCTGGTGTGAGCAAATCCCCCAAATTGTGATCAGGGGCACCGGTATCAGACAGAGGGACTGTCACTTCAGCAGGTCATGACTGACTAGTTTAGACAGACCCATGACTGTCCCTGTTTGTATATCAACATAGAACTCGCACAACTGCTCGGAAAGAAGAATTACCCACTGCCTCACAAAAATAGAGGTACAGGTCACCAAAATACATACCATCTTTCTGAAAAGCTGTGAGAGAGCCCAAGGCACAATGCAAGCGATATAAAGCACTATCGTGTGCTGATTGCACAAACTGAGCCCACAGGAAAAGGCACCAAATTTAGAGATCTGAAAGAAAAAAAAAAAAAACCAAACAAAAATATCACATTCACAATCACTCTTTACAGTTTGTAAAAACATTTAGAGACCAAAACAGCTTCAGTACAGCCCATAGCAGGCAAGCGTATCAGTGAGCACTGGTCAATCATTACACAGACAATATAGGCTATTTTTTGTTATTTGCAGGGAAATCATGTGTTTAGCAGAAAACATTCTTTAAGAATTGTCCAGCTGGATGTTTATGCCTCCACATGCACAGAGATCCTATACAGCACCCTCACATCACAAAATGCAACAGGATCCAATTCCTGAACCCCTGCTGCACAGCAGTTAACTCTGAATGATGCAGTTTATTTTTGTCAGTAGCCATACACTAAAATAATGCCATTATGTACAGAGACGTCATTTAATGAAATAGGAATGCCTTTTTCCCCTTCTTCAGGCATAGATGGCTAAATTCAGGGCTACACAAACTTTCTTAACAAAGGGAATTATATGCGATAAACCTCATTAGTCTAAAAGCACATATTAGAGTGAGGCCAGAGAAGAGCATGAAGATGCTCAGAGGGCTGGAGCACCTCTCCTCTGGATATAGGCTGGGGTTGTTCAGCCTGGAGAAGGCTCCAGGGAAATCTTAGAACAGCTTCCAGTGCTAAAGGGGCTGACAAGAAATATGGAGAGGGACTTCTGGCATGGGCCTGTAGTGACAGGACAAGGGGGAATGGCTTTAAACTGACAGAGCGAAAATTTAGATTAGATATTAGGAAAAAATTCTTCCTTGTGAGGGTGCTGAGGCGCTGGTAAGGGTGCCCCATCCCTGACAGTGTCCAAGGTTGGACAGCACTTGGAGCAACCTGGTCTATTAGAAGGTGTCGCAGCCCATGGTAGGAGGGTTGGAACAAGATGATCATTGAGGTCCCTTCCAATGTAAGCCATTGTATGATTTTCAAGCACCTCTGAAAGTGTTTTCTGATAAAACATATACTATATCCAAATTGTGCAACACAGTGCAGAGTACTTCTGATACTCATTGAGGATTATTCACAGGTTCATTATTGGTACCATGGCCATCCCTGGCTGATGCTAAGGAAAGCCTCTCTCTGCCCCGTGCTGCCACATGCTCTGCTCTGTCCCACCACAAGACCAGTGCTGTGTCCTCATCATTCACAGGATGAAGATGAAGCTACAAGAGCAATTCCATACAGAAATCTTGGGTCAGTGTCACATACACCTCTGGCCACTGCTCCTCCTCTGAATTTGCCTTCTCCTCCATAGTCAGTGGCTGCTTTGACAATGTTACAAACTGAAGTCATGCCCAGGGCAGCTCCTTGGTGGGGAAAAAGCCACCAGAGTTCCACAGACGTTATTGGACTGGAGCTGACAACACATCCTCATCTACCCAGCCATCCCCAAGGAGGATGGCACTTCCATTTATCATCAGAGCATCACGCCTGCTTATTTCACTCACTGGTGAGGATGGTGAGATGCAAACACTTGCCCTTGCATGTTGATGAGATCACCTTGTAATTTTCTAACAACTGCACAGCCTTCAATGTCGGGTGCTGCCTTGCTGTGGAAACCCCTACCATAACTTCATAAAAACATTAGTGGGCTTCAGAGCTGCCCTGCAGGACTCAGAACAACCTCAGCAATTTTTCAAGTCTAGTGATGGACCCTGAGCACATCCTTAAAGATGTCTGCATGACCATCTGATTTCTGAAAAGCAGTATAAGCTTGACGTTGGCAGCCTGGATTCTTCAAGGCGTGGGATGCCAGACACCTAAAAACCATTTAAACAAGCTCCTTACATGGCTTCTGAAAATCTCATCTGAAAATCCCATTGGAAACTGGACATATGAAACACAGAAGACTGGAAAATGCCCAATTCCATCTCCATGGAGTTTAGGTAGAGGGATCTTGGGACAGTACTCACCAGAAAACAAAAAAATCCAGTGGTGAAACAAGGTCCCTAAAATCACCAATTAAACATGTTCTTTGAGAACTCACAAAGCTGAGTAAAATACCACTGTGGACTCCTGAAATTCTAGCCTAGCCCAACAAAAATCTTTTCATTCACACAATTTACAGGAGTCATAACGGGCAAACTTTCTGAAGGAGGAGAGATCAGATGCTCAGGCAAAGAAAAGTAGAAAGAACATGACTGCTAAGTAAAAATGACATTTGGTTGCCTAGCCTGCTTGTAAAATAGAGAATACAGCAAGAAATTTAGTCTCTGTATTTAATAATGCCATTATTTTAGGGGCACATTTAATTTCAAAAGAAGAACTCATTGAAAAGTTGGCCATTTCTGTTTTTCAGTAGACATCGGGGTTTCTGACTGCATGAAGTTTTCTGTAAAATGTATCTATTTATCCCCCCCAAAAAAAAATCAGTTCTGAAAACAAACATTTGAACACCCACAGCCTAGTTTGAGTCTTTGACGCAGGAAACCAAGCTCTGCATTAAAACATTTAGATGAAAGCAATTTTGATTTTCCTGTTTCCAACCTATGTGTATTGTATGAACCAATCCCAAACCCACCCAACAGGTCCCAACTCAACCCTTAAGCCAAGTGGATAGGTTTTATAATACTTGGTACTTCTGAACAGCCAGGTAGGTCAGGGGTAGACCCCACCCAGCACAGGGGCTGAAACAAGTCCCAAAAAATGGCCTTTTTTAAATAAAACTAAATGACCATTAAATAAACAGATATGTGACAACTAATAAAAAAAAAAGAATTATTCACTTTGCTTGAGATGCTTTACCTTTGATCTCTCTCTTGCGGTGGATGCCTCCTCAAAATGAGCGGTGAGAGCCATCAGCAGCCCCACAAACAGATTGTTTAAGCTAAAAACCTCTGCTGTGATGGACCACTGCCATGTTAGGCGAGAAAATGAAAACACCCCCGCAGCAAGGATTCCTCCAGCATATGAGCCAGAAAGCCTGCAAACACAGATAACATGAAATCTTCTTTTCCAACAAAAAAAGCCTACTTTATTGTCCTTTTTTTAAATTTCTTTCTTTAAAACATACCATAGAAGCAGAAATGATGACTGCCACCCAACACCCTGCCAAAACATTATATGGTTAATATCTGCCTAATAATTTCTTTGCAAGGAATTGCAATTAGGAAGAGGAGGCATTAGCCAACCTCTCTATTTGTAAGCTACCCAACACTAAAGAGTCAGCTTCCTCCACAAATGCCATGAAAACTTTGAATTTGGTTCAGAAACCTCGACGAGTGATGGCCCAGAGGGTCATGGTATGCCGAGCCAGGGAGTCACGCCTCTAATGGGATACTCTTTGCTGGAGGAGATGCCAGCAAGGGTGCAGCCTTAAATTCATCAAGGCAATGAATAAAGAATGGATTAGAGCTATTCATGATGGACAGCATTAGCAGAGTTGTCCTGCGGGGGTATTTAGTATCTCAGGGGTGGGTGAGGATTGCAGAACCTATGGTCCCAGCAGGGAGAGGTGCCTGCCGGGGTCACACACAGGGAAAATGGGTGTCAGTTCCAGCAAGCAGGAGGGAGCAGAGGAGCAGGTGAAGCATCTGTCATTGGGATGGCTGTGGGCCTGAAAGCTGGGTACTTCTGTGACCCCTGGATGGGATTATGGCACACATTCCCCACAGAGCCACTTGCCAAACTTGGCTGGATACTGCGGCTGGCGCAGGGAGCCCCCAAGGTGGGACTTAGCCCAGGAAACCAATTATGCCCATTCTGAATAGTTGCTCTGCCTGTTTGGAAGGTCTCCCCTTCAGGAAGTCACCCTGAAAAGATGCCTCGTAGAGCACCAGAACCAGCTCAATTAAGCGTTATCCAAAGACAGAAATAGCTGTGGCTATGGCCAAAGCTCCTCTCCAGAAATCCACTATCCAACCATAAGACTAAGCTAGGCTCTACCACAAATTCGGTATTTTTTTCTAGTTCTAGTACCCAGGCACACACACTTGCATTTAGACCTAACATTTCCAGCAGGTTTAAACTGAAAATTATAAACCAGTCAACTTCATCAAGCTACATGTGTAATTTGCTCCTAAAATACTGTCTGTATTTTCACGTATGTTCACGTAGGACTTATTTATTGGATTCCTCACTTAACTCTGAGATAAACACCAACCAAAGAAACAAAACCTTTAGGCCCTACAGAGATGAGGGGGCTGGTTGCAGAGCATTCTCCAGCAAGGTCTCCTCTCACTGGTTATACTTTTTTTCCACCTTCCCAAAATGACCTCACTGCAACCAACCTGTTTCTGTAGATGTCAAAAAAAGGACTTGTGCAGTCAGAACAGGAATTTTTAACCCATTAAAAACGGGAAGGCAGGGTCCATGGAGAGAAGAGGACTGTGATAAGGACTCAGGAAGACTATTTCTCTATTCTTCCTTCTGCCACCAATATCAGACAGTCTGGGGCAAGCCACATCATTCCTGCTGCCCCAGGCATCTGCAAAATGAGCCTAAGGATTTTTATCTCCTTTGTAAAGCATTTTGAGATGTGCAGCTGCAGGAGAAGGTAGCTAGAGGGCAGGAAGTAATGCTGTTCAGGTAACACTGGAGAAAAAGAAAACAACCCTCAGGTGTTCAAGGCCAGAGTGAGACAAGCACGGAATGACACAGAGCTTCAGCATCTAGATGGTAGGAAGGTGTCTTGAAAAATCAGTGGTAGGGGACAATAAGTCCCAAAATTCCCCACTGACAGCAGGTGGAACTGTTTCAGACCGAATCTGTGTCTGCAAAGTACCCTATAAGCTTTTGAAGAAAGGTGATGTAGAACCTCTTCTGCAGGAAATCAGGCAAACCACTAGAATCTACCATTGTGCTCACTGATATATTTCACCATGGGGACTCATCCAACCTCTAAACTTCACTGTGGTTAAACACAGGTCCAGGGATTTGGCACAAAATTCTCTATGGCAAGACCTGACCCTCACTGCATTAATATAATGTTTCAAAACTCACACAGTTGCCTATAGAAAAGGCACTTGCAGGCACGAATGCTGCTCCATTGCTTCTGTCACCAAGCCAGCCTTGAGTCTGTATCCTCTAAGGGAGAGATGGGACACATATGACCTCTCTGGCAAGGTTCTCAGCCTCAAGGGCTCTGACTGTGCCCTCCTCCTTTCTGTAATCGGAAAGATGTGGCATCTGAATAGGAAAAGGAAAGGTGCAGTGGAGTTTGCAGGAATAAAGTCAGAAGCGGTTTCTGCTCCTAAAGAAAACAAAAGCAGGAGAGGGCAACAGGGCCATGTGTACTTAAAAACCAAGAGATCTCCTGACACACAAACCCTGCTACACAACATCCTTCAGTTTTGACTAAATCCTTTTAGACAGCATGAACTTTTAGTTACAAAGAAACAACTTTGTAAATCCCTTTCAAATTCTTGCAAAGGAATAAGGTAATAAAAAAGGTCAAACAACCTTTCCAAAAACCTTCAGATGAAAAGCAGCATTTTAGGCAAACATCCCAATCATTTACCAGTTCTCCTTGTCCTTCCCAGAAAAACTGTAGCATATCATTAGGGCTCAAATAAGATGAAAGAAATTGCACCCCCTCGATAAAAATGCCTTAAACCTGTGATTCAAGTTTTATGAAGTAAGGCTTAAGCAAAAGCTACTAAACCTAAAGCTTAAAGCCTTATTCCAGCTATGTGGGACAGAGGACACCTCCACTCACGGAGCAGTGCAGGGTCAGGATCCAGCACAAAGAACAGTCCACAGATCTGTTTGCCAACAGAGCCAGCATTGTCTTTAGTTTCCTGTGAAACTTGTGGGAAAGCCAGGCTGCTAAGCTTACTTTGTTAAAGCATGTTGCATGCACAGAGCACGATGCTCCTACAAGTACCCTAGACGCTAAAAAAACAAATGGAAATGTGTTGCATCCTTGAAGAACATCAGTACAGTAGCTTTGGGAAATGAAAGCTGGAGACCAAGAGTTTTTTGCAGATTCTGCTACCAGCAATAGAAGTGATGAGTTTATGAGTTTGCTGGTTCAGAAAGAAAACACTCTTTGAAGTGGAAGTGATCAGAGAAGGTATCTCCAGGTAAGGATGAAGATCAGCTGGCAGAGAAAAACTCACATCCATCAGGTTCATCTGATGCAACAACTCACAGTGCAAAGTAACACTGTCAGGACACGAAGAAATGAATCCCATGCAACTACGTCAGTATCATGCTGGGGCTATATTGAATAAACCCTGCCTTGTGGCTAGTTATACTGCTCATTTTGATTGATATGAGGTCCTCCATGCACTACTGAACTCTGATACCTGGTAGCCTCTTGGACTTCTCCAGCAGTCACACCATGCTGCATCTTTCTTGCCTTAGCATCAAGATGGCTCCAAACGTATACAGTCCAAGGAGATGACAAAGCAACATGGACAACACAGGTTAGCTTCCTACAGCACTACATCTACTAAAACATCTAGGAGGGCTTTATTCCATTGCTTCTGGGGAGCAGGAAGGATAGCATGCTCCCTTCAGCCTTGGAACTAGTATGAGAAACAGTAGATGACTGGAACAAGAGGATCAAGGGGTTGCCAACAATGAAGCCATGGCAGTGGTAGTAAACATCCACTGTTCATCTGTCAATACAGAGTGGGCACAAAGCTACCCTGCAGTGACTCCCTCAAAAACAGAGGCTTTACAAAGAGCAAAAGGTTGGCAAAAACCTGCTATAAGGCTCTGTCCAGTGGAGGGAAGACCCTGCAAAAGTGAGGGCACCTAGAAGAGAGCATTCTAAGTAGTACCCAGCCCTTGGAACAGCTTCAGGATGCAGAAATCAGCTCATGAAAGAAGAAAATATTTGCAGCCAATGTAACAGTGGGAAAGTCTTCATAACTTCTCCTAGGTCATTACAGCTACCACCAGCAGGCCCACTTCGAGAAGGACTGAAGCAGCGAGCTTGAATAAAAGCTGCCCTGCAGGTTTGTTTACCTTAAAATACAGGCCAAGGGAACAGCTTGTTTGCAAAACCATTAGTTTGGAAGAAGATCTGCTCAAAGCATGTGGAGAACTTTATCAAGACAAAATAAGTGGAAAGAAGGTCCCTTACTATTGGTCAGCCAACTTTTGAACAGAAGCAGAAATTCCCATAACCTTACAATGCACTTGGAAGGGATAGAAAGAGTCAGCAAAGGAGAGGCCACACAGTCCTTTGTGATGAGTATTTCCCCATGGCATCCCTAAACATAAAAGGAAAAGAGTAAAAACAATAATTTATTTCTTTTTTCCCTTTTCAGACACCCAAGTAGGAGAATGTGTGGCTGGGCCTCAGCTGCAAAGACACAAGCAGTTGAAACTTGCCTTAATCAGAAATATTTAAGGCGCAGGTTCAGGAATACTGAAATCAGGTATTTTAATCTGGTTTTGCAATTATACTTTTTAGCTTCTTATTGTTGGCAAAACCAGAATCATAGACTAGTTAAGGTTGGAAAGGGCCTTAAGATCATCCAGTTCCAGCCCCCCTGCCATGGGCAGGGACATTAAACCGCACTAAATCACTAAAACACATCAGTTTGCGATTTAGAATTTATCCTCTCCTTTAAGTTTGGTAAAACTATCTGTTAGTCCAGAGCACAAGTTACATCTACATGTATTTAACAAACAACTTGATCAGCATTTTTACTTTTTATTTAGAAAATCATGGCAGACTTTTTATATTTAATAATTTGCAAAAACTTATTATATTGTTACAAAGCTAAAAAAGGGTTGAGATTGGAATTTAGTTGAGATTTTTTCATTAAATGCAGTATTTGGTACACAGGATTCATAAAGTAGTAAGATAACTGGAACTTTTTATATCTGAAGCTGATGTATTAAACACTGGAAACACTTACCTGTACTTAGTGAAATAAGCTGGTTATTTCTGCCTTCTGTTCTCGCAAAAACTTTACTGGCAGCTGATCTCAGACTCACATCTTTTATTTTCAGTCAGTGGAATGAGAAAAAAACTCTCCTGCTATTTAAAATCTCCACTTATATACTAACTAGTGGATTCTTTTAATTTAAGTCTCTCCCTGCACCTGCAGATAATGACCCTGATGTTGGCAGCTCCCGGTACACGTGCACAGGTTCCAGGGACATAACCAGCAGCTTCTGCTTCTGCCATGCTGGGATGTCACTTTGCAGTAGCAAAGATATATTCCTTCAATGTATTTTTATTTCCTGGTATAACAGACTATTGCATTAAAGCTATAACACTTTGAATTCAGCTGAAGAGGTTTCACATACTTGATCTGTAAAATCCACCAGATTTTTAATGTACATTTAAAAAGAATGGGACTCAGAAGACTCAACAGCTTTCTATAGATAAATTTTAAGTACGCATGTGCATTGGTGCTGAAATAGAATAACTACTTAAGAAATAAACCACAAAAATCCAAACATGAGTTTAGGACCTAAGTAATAACAATTATTTCCCAAAACCCCATTTCCTCTAGGCTTGCCTGCCTCGTAGTCACACTCGATGGACAAAAGGGGGTTTCTCTTACTGTCAGTGCTGAAGAGCCTGACACAGTACAGGTACTACAACGAATAGCAAACCAGATTTTACTCTTCCTCAAGGACCTAGAGCTGAGTAGCCACTGAAGCCCTGCATGCAGCCTCCACTCCCAGAGCTGGAGGAGGCAGGAGAGAACAGCTTAGCTCACTGGTCCCAGTTGAGTCTTTGAGGCCACAAGGAAAGAATAGAAACCAAGCAAATGGACAGGACCTTCACATCAAAGAGGACTTCAGTACCACACAACTTCAGCGTTCCCATGGACCCACAATGCCTCAGGGTGAAAATGAGCAGGCAGCATCCTCACCACCCACCACATGCACCAAATATCACTTCTGCTCGATACCCTCTCACATCCAACAAGGGACTGACATAACTTACTCACTTTTTTCACCTTTTAGTTATTTTAATGAAACACAGTAACTTCAGGAGTGGATGGTTTAGCCTTGTTAAGGAGTTGTGAACTAGTGAGGATTTTTGCTAAGGGGAGCTGGCTGCTCCCGCTTACATATGTCCTGCTGGAGTGGATATGTCCAGTAAGGACAGCACCTCTGTAAAACACTACTGAGTCCCTGCCTGTCCCATTGGTAAATACAGGCCTGTGAATGTCACAAGATATGCAGAAGGCATCCTACATACCGCCCTTTGTATCCTCTTGCTGCGAGAATCAAGCTACCCCTGCAGCAAGGTGTCCTGGGACAGCACTGGGGACCTTAGTAGGTCTGGACACCAGAGATGGGAAGAGCTCCCTTCTGAGGGCTTAGCAGGGTAATGAGGAACAGGCCTTCCCAACCTCAAACCTTGCATGCTCCCAGATCCCCATCACCGCCACGTCAGAGCAGAGCCTGCCTGCAGCAGCCTCTTCCCAATAAAGTCTGGTAATTAAATTCAATGCCTCCCTGTCAAGCTATTCCAAAGCAGTTCAATGAGTGGAACAACTCATGACAGATTGATAAAATGCATAAACTGCTGCGCTGCTGTAATAAGTATCACTACGTACTATACCTTTCTAAATGGTGAGTTGTAAAAACTGTGCTTCCAGCCATTAAAAAATGAGAACTTCTCTCCCAGTGTCATTGCAAGCAGAAAGGATATATTAGTTAGACCCATTATTTGATTCACAATCCTTAGAAAATAGGTATGCCTTTATCCTGAGTGCCTGTAATAACCAGTGCCTACTTCCAGCAGCCAAAAACCCCAACACTCAGTAGGAACCAACTTTAGCTATTTAAATGTTTTATAAGTTTTTTTTTCATAATTGCAGAAACTTTTCCTAATCTGACATTTGTTAAAACCCCTTATTAGAAATTATGCAGCTGCAGAAAAAAAAAAAAAAAAGGAAAAAATAGAATAAAATATAAAATAAAATAAAAATGAGCTGGCTTCACAATTACCAAGTCAGCCCATGCAGCCCTTCGCTATTGTACGGAGTGGCATAAACCCCCCGGCGGCCTATCAGCTCCCTGGCAGGCAGGGGGCTGCGCTATTCAAAGCGAGAGATACAAGCTGCAGGGCAAAAACCTGGCAGCTCCCATCTGACCCCCCAATCCCCGGCTGGTGACAGCTCCAAGCTCCATGGCAAATTAGCCCTTCTCACATTACAATTGCAGGAGACAGATTCCATTAGCGGTATCTGAAATTGAGTGGAGAGCTGCTCCGTTATCAGACTTGACTCATAAGCGCCACTATTAATCAGAGCTATGATAGCATTTATATATTTCAAGCTATCTGCCGCCGCTGTGATATTCTGCTACAAAGGGTTGATGGGACTTAGGGAAGGGAACAATGGAGCTTTCTGGGAAAAGCAGAGTAAATCAAGAAAGTCTGTGACTTCCGCACATTCTGAAGGGATTGCGGTTTACATAAATTTTCTCCCAATTGGAGATTGAGCTCTTCCTCATCTTACACATGGGATTTAGTTGTCACTCAATGGTAACAGCTGTGAAAAGGTGAAGCGGCCCACCGCTCAGAATATTGCCTCCGCTTTTAAAGCAATTAACCCATGAACAGGAGGATACCTGGTGATATCAAAGGGATTAAGCCAGGCAGTGCATTATTAACATTTCCTTGAACTAATTCTAACTCTGACTAGCTGTCAGAAAAGACTCTTCAGTCTTTAAGAAAAAAAAAAAGGAGTTTTTTTGCCCTGCTTCCCCCCCTTCAAAACGAAGAGTTATAGCAGCCTAATGTGCCTCCTTTAGAGCAAAATACAAATTAACAGATTTGGTAATGTCTTCAAACAGACTGAACTCGGTGCCAGTTTATTATGGGGACAAGGGGAAAAAATATAAAATATATATGATCAATTAGCCAGAGATCATGGCAGATAATCTTCTAAAAGGAAATTAACACTTGAGTACCTTCCTTTCTTCTCTCCCTCCTAAAAGTTCAGAACTACATGTTACTAAGCACAGCTGCTTCTGAAACAGCCAAGATCTTCACATTCTGCTAGAGCAGTGATAATCTGTAATCTGGAAAAATCCAAATACATCCTGTAAGGATATTCCTCCTTCCCCAAAGCCTGATTTTGAATTTCCTGCTACAGTCAAGTGGGCACCAGCATGCCAGGCAGGAGCACTCCTCTCTCATCCCTCCATTTTCCCCAAACCATGACCCAAAAAAAAGGAGCCAAACTGTTTGGGGATGGCTCCTGCTCCAGCAAACCCACGAAATTCAAAGGATATGGAATATTCCCCCACCTGCTGCAGGCAGCAGACCTTCTGGGGATGGCCATGAAGGTGACACATCCTCCCAGTGCCCCAACATGCCTGGTCCTTCTCAGGGACCTTCCCATGAGAGCACCAGGACACACTTCCCTGGAGCAAGAAACTTCAGAGTCATCACAGTGGCCAATTGCTGTTTCCAAAACATTTTGATTGCTTCAAAATGATGAAATCATTTTAAGTAACGTCGTTATACAGCACACATAACACTTGCTTTTGTTTGCAGTGGGAGAAGATTTGGCTCCAGTTTTCACATACAGTGTGTTGCTTGGTCTGGGGGGGACAGGGAATATATACATATATAAATATAGACATATATTAGTCCAAAACTCAACATGACACCCAGAACAGCAACCGAAGAGATACGAAAAGCTTAATTTAATGCAACAATTTCCTCCTTCGCCAAACCCCATGTGCAACTCAGCCAGAATAAAGCCGGTGAAAACTTAGTACAAGTATGGGCAATAACACCACCCACTCCACTGCTGCCCCTGCAATAAATTAGCTTTGTGTATTTAGATATAGCAGAACAGCCAAACTATGAAAGGTATACACTGAGAAAAAAACACAACACATTAAAGCTGGGGAAAGCGCCCTAGTTCTCTTTGCAAGAGAGAACGCAAAGAATACATCATCTGTGCAGAAAATGACACCTTGGCAATCATATTACAAGAAGATAATTGGTTTACTTTGTAAACTTGCTATGCTTTGCATCCCACAGTAAAACAAATAAATAGTTGTTTAAAGAAACAATCCTATAGCTGCACTTGCTGTGTCCTAAAAACATAAAGCAGCTTCCCTCTCTTTCAAAGCAAAGATGAATTATTTGCCTCAGTTTCAAGGAGTCCGAGGAAACTCTTTGTAAATGCCATTTTACGATAATTACAAGCAATTTATTAAGACTGTATGGAGGAGGGGGGAAAAAACCATATTTGAGAACTAATTCAAAGGAGTAAACCACTCGCTAAGCGACACTCTGGATTACTGATAAAAGGGCTTTTTGCATCAATGTCATCAGACACAACTTTGCTTTAAGAAGCACAATCCAGTCTCAAAAAGAATAATATAATGAAATTAATACTACAGTAAAATTAATGGACAAACAAGATGCTGGGGTTGCTTCCTATCAACTCCAGCAGTGTCTATACGGTGCATCCCACCAGCCATCATCTGGTAGAGAAGAAATCTGTTTAAGGAATGAATTTGATCCTAATCTTGCACACGCCGTAACATCCCAAATACCACCCAGCCTTGGAGGGAACTGCGACTCTTTCCGTAAGCAGTAAAGAAATTGTCCTGAACTACCAAGAAATAGACTCAGGAAATGCCTCTTAAACAAAAAAAAGTAAAGGGGGGGGGGAGGAAGGGGGGAGAGATTTACTGTACGGGGATGCTGGGAGGCCCAGAAAAAGCCCTGCGAGGGTAAACAGCAACCCTGCCCGGCTGGTGAGGAGAAAAGAAAGGTTTTAGAGGTTAAGTTCAGGTCAGATGACAAATGAAATTGTAACAACCTAACTGACATTGTATAATGTCTTTTTCCACTAGATCAATAGGGCAGCGTCAGCCCGATTACCATAGAGATGGCTTCCTCCCTGCTGAAGGGTGGCTATTGTTTGAAGAGAAAGATTTGCCACTTGAACCGTGTTGCTCCCAAAGGATGTGTACTTCATCAATTATTTGTATTCCTAACATCTACATATTTTCATATTAGCATTCACATTTCATGCAGCAAGAGGAGCAGGTGCTTGTTTTTCCTTGGGTACCTCGCAAGAGTCACCCCATCAGCAAAATTTTAATTAAAACACAAAAATGTGGGGGAGATTTCACAGTCCAGTTTAGATCCTTTGCGAGTACGCACAAGCCCGGTTAAAACCAAAACACGTCGTTTTCAGAAGCAGCTTTCACACAGATGGTGCCAGTGATGACTTTCAGAGAGATTTTCTTATTTTCAAGTAGATGGTAACAGAAAGAAAATATTTTTTTGCTGCATGACACATCAGAAAAAATAAATCAATTTTAAGACGCATAAAAGAAAAAATGTAACACTGTAATTTAGAAATAAAACTGGCCACACCACCTTACAATTAATAAAAAAAGAAAAAGAAAAATCAATTGCTGCTAGGCTGATCCTGTCAGTGCCTTCTATCTATGAAATAATTTTCTGTAAGTGATAAGAGTTTCGATCATCTCTCAGCTCCCAGTTTTCCTCTTTTTTGTGCATGTTTCAAATTTGACGGAAGCCACATCTTCCAAATCCAATTAAACAACAACAAAAGAAAAATGAAACTCTGGGTGTGTAAAATAATTCCCCAATTTAGCCCATCATTTCTCTCCTGTATTCTTGTTTCTGTAACGCGACAACGGCATAATTTCACGGGCACAAAATGGGCACGTAAGGAACAGTCACACACACTGCAGATAAAAGTAAAAAGCAGGACAGATCTTCACAGTAACTGTAATAATGTGAATAACTACCATTAAAAAAAATAAATAATCAGAACCCAATATTCAAAACCTTTAGCTACTCCTTGCAGGAGTTTTTAATATAATCAAAAGGAGTTATGATCTGAAGCTGTGCCTGGCGCTGTGCACGGGAGGGCAGCGCCACTTCCCGCTCCCCAAATACACTGTAAAATACACGATATTAAATTAAATAATGCTGACTTAATTACATGCATTACCCAACAGTAAAAGCAATCACTTTAAATGCCTATAGAAATATCTAGGAATTAAGTAATTCCAAGAGGTCTGCTTTGGAACTGATGCAGTGCTATGTGAAGGGAGATGTGCGAAAAGCAACTTCTCTTCAGTAGAGAAAGATGCGTCCAGACAGATGCACACTGTGGACCGAAGTCTGAGTGAGCTCAGGGTTCCTGGGCTGTGCAGGATCTGGACCCCCAATTTGTTCCCGCTTTTATTTCTAGGCTGCTCTCACTCTCTGGGAAGGTTTCCCTAAGGTCTGATGCAGCTCTGGAAACAGGTGAGAGAAAAGGGCTTCTGTCAAAATAATCACAGTAAGGAAGCGCCTCGTCTCATCCCAAAGCATCCTGATAACATTTCAGATTTCACTGTTTGCTGCCTCAAAACGTGCCCTATTTTCCCTGCAAAAGAACATCAGAAATTGTTTGTGCGGGTTGCGATAATCCTCTCAAATATGGGTCAGGCTGAGGTTAAGAGCAGCCAGAACTTGCACATCAAAGACGAGCAGGGTTAACAAAACCCCCAACCACGTGCACATCCCGATTGTTCCCTTTTCTCCCAAGGTTAGAGGTCCGGAGAATACAGATGGGCTCTGGTCAGTCCCCTCCAAGCACCTATGCCGGAGGAAAGCGGCCAGCATTGATGCTTGCCCTGGTGCTTGGGTACCACTGGCAGGCAACTGCCCATCCACCTCTGCCAGGAGCTGCAATTAAACCGAGTTCATGGTATCCCGATAGGTGAAGCTCATCCTGTTAATTTAAACAGACCATCTGCATCTTTCGAGAACGACAAACTTCATTAGTTCTGGTTAGTTAAACCGAGCGGTGATTTGTGATAATGAGCCTGAACAACCTGTCATGTCTGTGTAAGGGAAAGGGCACACTTTTTATTATTACTATTATTATTATTTAACAGAAAGAAAAGAAAGAGGGACCTTTTGTACAGGAAAGAAGGTCAGATTCAGATTAAACTGCTGTTAGGTTGATCAGAGGAACCAACTGCAGCTGGAAAGGGAGGAGGGGAAATGCTAGTCCAAAGGCCAGAGCAGAACACAGGGAGCCTTTGGAAACATCCCGAGCAGACTGGGAAGCACCCTGCCAGCATCACACCAACGAATAAACATCCCCAATGACTTTACCTGAAAACCGTGTAAAAAAGCAAAGAGGCGGCAGCTGCTCCCAATAAGCTGCAGAGGAGGTTGACTCGGAAGGCAGGGGAGCCGACAGGCAGCAGCCCCATCGCCAGCTTGGCCAGCAGCGTGAACAGGGGGTAGCCAGGAGGGTGGGCGACCTATGGACAATCGATAAAAGGTTGAAAAGGGGTGAAACGCCACAAAATCAAAAGGAGAGCAGCACACCGGGATCCAGCGGCAGGAGACAGGGATCTCCAAGTGCTGTCTCTCCCCAACCCATCCTCTTGTACCAATTTTATTCCGCAAATATTTTTCCTTAGTGTACTTGGCTCCACGCATCACCCATAATAATGAGGAAGCGAGAAAAGGAGGTGCCACGTTTCATTAGCGTGCCTTAAAGGGCTCCTTGTTTGGGTTCACAGTGTATTAGGGTCATTCAAAAGGCAGCTGGTTTTTTTTTTCCTTTTTTCTTCTTTTTTCTTTTCTTTTTTTTTTCTTTTTTTTTTTATTTTTTTTTTTTTTAAAAAAAATAAGCTTCTCAACTATTTTATTGGTTAGTAAGTTGAAAGACCACACTGCTATCGGATTACCACCGTGCTGACAGTCCTAAGGTCTTGCCTAAAGGGATCATGCACCATAATAAAGTTTATTAAATAATAAAACTTATTAAAATTGTTAACCCGATTTATTTTATTCTCCCCAGCTTATACAAAATTTGGGTTGATAATAAGCCAGCTACTGTATATACAGTAAAGCCTTTGCTTTATAATTTAGTTTAATTGGATTTAAAACTTGAAGTAAATTGTCGCGTGCTGTACTTATAAGTTGGTAAAAACTGTGGTTTGAAAATAAATTAATCTACTTTACTCCATGCTTAATTAAACTTCCTTAATTCCTAAAACTGTTAATGAGAGCATTGATTAAACAATAAAACTAATACTTACTCCAAGCTCATATGCGGCTGTGATCAGCTCCCCTGTGAAAAAATAATGTAAAACCAATAATTACTATTAGGAAATGACACTCCTCCAAAGTTTTCAAAATCCAAATGCTTGCATTGGGGTTTTGCATTAATTTGACTGGATAAAACTGTAAATCTGTAGAGATTTAACAGCATGAAATTTTCTAAGAATATTTTCTCCCTCTGATGTCATTGCACAAAATATCTTTTGTATGTTTTCACGAGACGTTTATGAACAGATAAGTGAAAGTATAGGTAGGCTTGGGTAAAGAATGGCCCGAGATCCTCAAAAGGCAGACATTTGTGAGCGTGTTTTTAATGTAAAACCAATTGACTCAGTAACTTTCAAACACTATGTTCTGCAATGCTTTAGAAAACCCACACAGCTTTATAGTTTCAAACAGCGAAAATGTCATCATTGATCGTGCAAATCTGTATCTGTGTATTTGGGAACGCTTCTCTGCCCTGATGCTAAAAGCAATTCTTGCAGCTTCTGCTTCTCAAGTAACTCTTTCACCTGTCAGTAGCAACCAGCAGCCACTTCCATTAGAAACACCACTGAGATTTTGCATCTTGTCTGTATTTTAGAGCAGGACAGATAACTGCCACAAAAAGATCTACATTAGAATAACCGTTAATAATACTTGGTATTTTTAGAGCATTTTGCAACACCCTTGAACAGTGTATATGAAATATATTCAGTAGGCACAACACATTCAGGGATGAGCCAAAAGGCAAAAAAGTTAAAAATTACTGCTGGTTTTGCTTCTTTCTCTCAAATTTCATGATCCTATTTTGCAGAGCCTGGCCTTACTGGTCCTGCAAATTTTGCAAGTGCCAAGGTTCCATTGTTAAATGGTAAATACACAAAGTGAAGGTGTATTGGCTTTAAATGCGAAATTAAAAATACTTTAAATTTCTACACATTATTATGTCATTACCATCCAATGAAAAGGAGAAGGATTGTACAAATGGCAGCTTTAAATCTTGGCATTACAGCAAGCAATATATTTTAGAAAGAAGAAGATGCAAGTCAACTTACTACTGCTGTTGGCAAATTACAGCTACTGCTCTGCACAATGCCCTGCAGCCTTCTGCACAAAAGCCATTCATATGTGGATTTTACCACACTTCCAAATGCCACCTATTTTTACTGCTACTTTATTTTAGGAAACTTTCAACCTATTGCAAGATGACCCTGAAAAAGTGGATACAATGAGAAAAACATCCATCCCTAACTGAGCCTTTTAGTGTTCAGCAGCTCTGATGTTTCTAGGGCACGGTGAGGTTGAGAAGCCATCAATACCCCTGCACATAGCAAAAGATGATGCTAGTAAAGAAAACCCTAAATTCGGCATTGTTGGGATTTTCTGGCATGCCGGCATGCACTGCTCTCTGAGCAGCTCATGGTGAATGTCATCACATTGTGGGGACGCTGCTCCCAAGGCAGGCACGGCTTCACCTTCCTTTAAGTCCTCCTGGGATACAGCTACATGCGCATCTAAAACGGTTAAACAGTAAGTTTAAGTTCATGCATGTTGCTATGATATTGGCTCATATCACAGGCAAGAATAACTCCAAAGCAACACAGACACACACCAACCAGAAAGCTGCAGGAATAAATACTGGTGGATGCCATTGCCAGGTTTTGAAAGCCAACAGCACAATTTTGCCTCCCAAGAATTAAGGGGGAAAAAATAAGAAAATCTGCAAAAATAAGCTCCCAGGCTATAAGCCTGTTGAATTCCACTGGGAAAACCAAGACGAGCTCAACACCCACCACTTCAGATAAGGTTAATTCTCCATATCCCACCCACATACCTGAGTATCACTTATAGCCTCCACAGGCTATGTAAGTACAGAGGGCTATTATCAAATGACAAAAATAAATTAAATTATTAAATTGCTCAGAGAACTTGTGGCTGACCCATCCCTGGCAATATTCAGGCTGGATGGAGCTTGGAGCAACCTGGTCTAATAGAAGGTGTCTCTTGCCCATGGCAGGAGGTTGGAACTAGACAGTCTTGTAAGGTCCCATCCAACACAAACCATTCTGTGATTCTATGACAAAACACAGAGGAAGACTACAGCATCCACAAGTTTGATTTCAGTGTATTTCTTATGAGAGAAAATTACTGATAGCATCTTTACATGCTGGCTCAAATTGATGAGCTTATTTCCGTATAATCTTGGTGTAAATATGTTTCAGACTGTCCAGCCTGATTCCCCAATACAGGTGTCCAACAGGCCCAACACTGCCTGAAAACTGATTTATCCCCATCAAGTTCAGCAGCTGAAGTCTAAACCATCAAATTTTATTTTTTCTTTTTTCTTTTATTTGACCCCTTTATAAGCTGTTTAAACATCTGCAGATGTTTCTGAACTAGAATTCACTCTCCCATTTCTTTGTTACAATACCAAGAAGAGAAAGCTGTCAATGAAAATACCTACTGCCTTTTACACTTTTGGATTACTGCAAACTTCAGGAACAATTAGAAAGTATACAGATAGCTTAAAAGTAAAATAAAATAATAGGCTCCCTGCCTGAAAGCTGATAGACCAAATCCTTAAGCAGTTCTTTACTCACACAAGTAGCTTCAGTGCTTTTGAAGGCACAAGTCTGAGCTCCATGCTCAGGTGCAGGCAAGTTAATCACCTTGAGCAGGGCTGTGCAGAGAACTTCAGGGGACTCTAGCCAGGCAACAGTGCTGAAGCATCCCATGGACCATGAGAAACCAGGGGAATAAACTGAAAAAGCCTTGAGACAATACAACAGGGTGACTGCTGGCTGGGACAAGCACAGGAGGACAGCAGGGATGAGCCTGTCTGTTCAGCTCCAGTAAAGGCATACAACTCAGGTAGCTGAATTAGGAGAAAATGTGGAGGCAAAACAAAAAAAAACCCAACACAAATAAGAAGAGACAGATAGTGAGGTCATGGGGCTAACTGGGTGTCATCGTCCTGAGAAATTTCCTTTAATATAATTCCCAATAACACGGGTTGCTGGAAGCCTGCTAAAGCATCCAGTCCCCAGTCTGGGCACTCCCAGGGCATCTCTCTCTTGTGCCCATTTGCAGCACACATCTAATTTGTGTCCTTGACACCTCTGACAAAAGTTATTAACAGAGAACTGAAGCATGCTGCACATATGCCTTTCTATGCACACAGCTGCTGTGTGAGGAAGAACCAGGATGCCTTTGGAAATTAGGGAAAGAGCCATCCTTGTCCTGCCACCAAAATGACATAAAATAACCACCAGTGAAAGCAGCGCGAACCCATGCCTCCCCTGCTTGGCTGCTCACTGTATCTACCAGGACAACTGGCATCAAGTAAGAAACAAATCCTGGCATTGATTCATCATCTCATAAGAAGAACCCACATCCCACTTTGTAAAGGGTGCTAATGGTTATTAGCATCCTGGAGGCAAAACCCAAGCTCAAGAACAATTAAAAACAAGGTTCCCGAGGCTTCTCACAGCACAAACAGTTCAGAGCACTCACACCCTGCACATTCACAAACACAGATTTCCCATCAGAGAGTACTTTAAAAGATAAAATGGGAGTAACTGTAAATATATTCACCATCACATATTAACCTACAAAAGCAGGAGGAGGAAAGCCAGCCCCAACATTGGGAGCTGAAATAAAAGCCATTGGGATGCATACTAGCCAGCAAAGTAATTGTTCTTGCACACCGCATCTGGAACATGGGACACAAGCTCTGGGAAGAAAAGCTTTAAAAATAAATTCTTTTAACACAGCTCTGACAACAGGGTCCCTCTGACCCAAACACGGGAACAGGGAAAATGGACAAGGCTGCACCTTCAAGAGCCACCTAACCAGGGCAAGCTCGGTGGAATGCAAACACAGCACAGTCCTGATACCTTTAATCAAATAACCCCCAGTTGAATCACTGCTCAACTTCACATGTGTTTAAAGAGCTACACTGAATACACACTGCCATAAACTCGGCTAGACAAAACCACTCTGTGCTTACCAAGCAATAGTGCCTTTCATGTAGTTCTAAACAAAAACTAACAGCAGATTTTAAAGAGTTGCAGTTACAATATGTGATCTCTCCAAATATACTGAAGCCGTAAAATATATGCAGCCATTAAAGATTGGATATAAGGAAGAAATTCTTTACTATAAGGGTGGTGAGGCACTGGAATGGGTTGCCCAGGGAAGCTGCGAATGCTCCATTGCTGGTGATGTTCAAAGCCAGGTTGGACAGAGCTTTGGGTGACATGGTTTAGTGGGAGGTGTCCCTGCCCATGGCAGGGGGTTGCTACTAGATGATCTTAAGTTCCTTTCCAACCCTAATTATTCTACAATTTTATTCTAAAAGCCCACTTATTTACATAGAATTTTATGTGGAGCTTGGGTCTGAAATCAGTGCTGGCCAAGAAGCATGAGTTAAACTCAGACCCATTCACTGATCTTCTGGGATAAAAGAAGTGTACCAGGTATCTACTCCATTAAAAAGAGAAAATTGCAGCCTGAGCAGTAATACACATCTGGCAGGATGGCACATTTGCCTTCTGACACCACCAGCTGTGCCCAGGGCCCTGACTCTGACCCCTTTGCTCTGAACCTCAAATTCATCAAACTACATACGGCAAACGGCGGGGAGCAGGACTGGGTCCACACGGGCTGTCCAGAGGGTACCAGTCCCCCAGGATACGCCCCCCCTAAGTGTGACTGCGATGCACCAGCCTCGGTGGGAGCAGCATCCTAAGAGGGAAGTGGCAATGCCCTAGCCCAGAGGGCTGCGGGTTCCAATATAGGGTGCCCATAAGGCACCAGTCAGTGTAGCGCATCATGGTTCAAATGCACCAACCCTTATGGGGTGAGCACCTCACAGAGTGACTGCAACTGACTGCCTTTGAGAGGGTGCAGCCTTATGGGATGAGCAACCCTATGGGGTGACAGTGACACATCAGCCCCCATGGGGAGAAACCCTATGGGATGACAGCAAACCTATGTGCTAAAAGCGATGAACCAGCCCCCGTGGAGTGCCCAACCCTACGTGCTAACAGCGATGCGCTAGCGCCTAAGGGCTCAGCCCTCCCATACTCCCGAAGCGCGACCGCGATGCACCAGCCCCTACGGGACCGAGGGTGCCCATGGCGCCAGCTCCCCTCTGGGTACGTTACCCGCATCCCCGCCGGGCAGGGCAGGCGGCAGCGTGGCCATGTAGAGAGCCGCCACGGCAGCGCCCAGCGCCCCGGCGGCAGCACCGCCTGCCCCGACACCAACCCCGGCACCCATGTGAGACACAGCGCCTTCCGGGTTCGGCCGCGCGGGACGGGCGGGCCGTACCATTCTACCGAGCCGCGGGGAGAGCAGCCCCGCCCCGCTCGCCTTCCCTCTCCCCCCGGGCTGCTTTCATGGAGTGCCCGTCATCGAAGGCGCTCGGGTAGGGAAAGAGTGAGGCCGTGGGCTCGATGGGGCGATTCAGCGCGGTCTCTCTCCTTGTTCCTTCACTTCCGCCTCTGTGAGTAGTTGGTACAACCGAAGAAGGCGGGACGGAGGAGCGCGCCCATCGGTAAGGGCGGACGGGCGGGACCACCGCGGGGGGGGGGGGCGAAACCACCGGAGCGTAGGGGGAGCGGCGAGGAAGGAGAGGGGAGGGGGCTTCGCCGCCTGTCCGAGGTAGTGTCTCCAGCGGGAGCTGGGGATGAGGGATGCTCTGAGCCTTCTTTTCGCCAGGCTGTGCAAACCCAGCTTTCTCTTCACATGGCTTCCCAGTCTTTGGGTCATCTTTGTCGTCCTCTGGACTCTCTCTAGCCTGTCCTCACCTTTTTGTATAGTGGGGACCAAAGTTGAACACAATATTCCAGGTGTGGCCTGACAAGCACTGACTAGATGGGACAATAACATCTATATATCTTCTGGTGATGCCCTTGTTGATGTAACCCAGCATCCTGCTGGATTTCTTTGCCGCAGCTGCCAACTGTTCTCTCTTACTGAGTTTGCTGTCCACCAGGACCCTGAGGTCCCTTTCCACAGAGCTGCTCCCCAGCCAGGTAGATGCCAGCCTGTGCTACACTCTTGGATTGTGTTTATCCGGATGCAAGACCTTACACTTGCTGTACTTCATAAGGTTCTTGTTACCTCACTCTTCCAGCCTGTGTGGGTTGTCTTGCAGGGTAACTCTCTCTTCCAAAGCATCTATTTCCCACTTAGTTTGGTATCATCAGCAAACCACATTTGATCCCATCATCCAGATCACTTATGAAGACATAGAATCATAGAATAGTTAGAGTTGGAAAGGACCTTAAGATCGTCTAGTTCCAACCCCCCTGCCATGGGCAGGGCACCTCCCACTAAACCATGTCACCAAAGGCTATGTCCAACCCGGCCTTGAACACTGCCAGCGATGGAACATTCACAACTTCCCTGGGCAACCCATTCCAGTG